>PVJN01038544.1:0-20316 GCA_004026805.1 Lasiurus borealis
ATCTATTGCCTTTAGTTCTAACTGCTGAGTGAGGCAGACACGATTCCTATCCCCCTTTTTAGATCTGAGAAATGAGGTTTGACAGGATTAAGCACTGGCCCAGAGAATAAGTGCTGGAGTTGGGATTTGAACCCGGGTGTGAGGGATTATTGGGCCTGCACTTGAACCCCTGTAAGCACTGCATGCACTTCAAGCTGTTTTGGTCCCTGAAGATGCTCAACCAACCTGGGGCCCCAGCATATGAGCTGTGGTCAGCAGGTGGCTGTGGGGAAAAGAAGTAATCGAGGTTCCTCTATGGACTTGAATCCTCAATCAGAAATCAGGTAAATCAGTTATGTTCATGCACATGACATGCTCAGAACATTAGACCAATTGTCTGCTCTGGTCAGACTATAATTTAAAGGTCATGAAGGGTAGATTTAGAGTAGAGGATTCATAGAATGTAACCAGGAATAATTCCTTTTTTTTAATATATATTTTTTATTGATTTCAGAGAGGAAGGGAAAGGCAGAGAAAGGGAGAGGGGGCGGGAGGGAGAGAGAGAGTGAGTGTGAGAGAGAGAGAAACAGAGAGAGAGAGAGAAACATCAATAATGAGAAAGAATTATGATTGGCTGCCTCCTGCATGGAGGATGCAGCCTGCAATCCAGGCATGTGCTCTCGACCTACATCAAATCTTTAATCCATAGACATATGCTCTATCCAGAGAGGAAAACCAGCTAAAGCTAAACAGGAATAATTCTTGCTGTTGAGAATGTTTTGGCATCAATGAGATTTAGAGTCCTACTTTCATTATTTTCAAACTTATCCTGCTATAAGAGGTTATGTTAGATGTATAAGAATTATTAGTTAGCCCTTATAAGAATTTTAAGTTTCTCAGTGGTTAGAGCACCAACCCACAGAATGAAGGGATGTGGGTTTGATTCCTGGTCAAGGGCATTTGCCTCAGTTGCAGATTTGATCCTGAGATACAGTAGAAGTTCATGCTAGAAGCAACCAGTATATGTCTCTTGTTCACATGGATGTTTCTCTCTCTCTCTTTCTCTCTATTTCTCCATCCATTCTCTCCCTCCCACATTCTCTCTAATGATCAATGGAAAAAATATCTGCAATGACAATCTAAAAAAATTAGTGAATAGCTGATGTAGATTAATTTTACTACAGAAACATACGATTAAGTGTTCCAAGGGCTTTCAACAGAAACAAGAGTTAGTTGTATGTGAGCCAAGGTGTCAGGAAGCCTGTCATTAAAAACAATGAGGCCCTAACCAGTTTGGCTCAGTGGATAGAGCGTCAGCCTGTGGACTGAAAGGTCCCAGGTTCAATTCTGGTCAAGGGCATCTACCTGGGTTTCAGGCACATCCCTAGTAGGAGGTGTGCAGGAGACAGTTGATCAATGTTTCTCTCACATTGATGTTTATAACTATCCCTCTCCCTCTCTGTAAAAAATCAATGAAATATATTTGTTTAAAAAAAATAAGTAAGCAGATGAGTGGATCAGAAAACTATGGTACATCTACACAATGGAATTCTATGCTGCCATTAAAATGAAGGAATTCTACCGTTTGCAGCAACCTGGATGGAACTGGAAAGCCTTATGTTTAGTGAAATAAAACCGGTCAGTGAAGGAGAAACACCACATGATCTCACTCGTTTGGGGATAATAAAGAACATTATAAACTGATGAACAAAAGGACAGACACAGAAGCAGTAAAGCATCAAACAGACTGTCAAATTACAGCAGGAAGTTTAAGGAGAGGTGGGGTAGGTAATAGATCAACCAAAGGACTTGTATGCATGCATATAAGCATAACCAATGAACACAGACACTGAGGGGGATGGGGTATGCCTGGGAGTTGGCGGGTGGCAATGGGGAGATATGTATACATGTAACACAATAAAAAAGAAAAAGAAAAAAAAATGAGTTAAGCCCAGCTTGTGTAGCTCAATTGGTTGAGCATTGCCCCAGGAACCGGGAGGTTATGGTTCGATTCCTGGTCAGGGCATGTGCCTGGGTTGTGGGCTCAATTCCCAGGACAGGACACTCAGGAGGCACCTGATCCATGATAGAAACATTTCTCTTTCTCTCTTCCCCATCCCTTCCTCTCTCTGAAATCAATAGAAACATAATGATTTTTTTTTAAAAAGATGAGTTAGAAAAGCTAAGTTGTAAATTAATAAATATTCTTTATTTAACACATTGAAATAGAAAAATGGTCTAACACATCAGTTCCTAGAGCAACATAGACTTCTCCTCATGTGCTAAGTAAAGCAATGGCACAAGGGTGCCACTGAATTAAATGGAGTCAGAGCCTAAGTGATTCACCGAGTCCTGATTCTGGTTGTGCTGTGGGTATTGTTTCCATCTCTCCGGGGCTGGACAGGTTTCTGATTTCCAAGTACATTTAGCCAATGTAGCGTCATTTGTTATTGTAGGCAATGCAGCTCCTTAAAGGCCCACTTGTACCTGAAACTTATGAGGACTCTAGCAGAGGGTATGTTCTGACAAAAAGGGGTTTATATTCAGGTAAATGTGTCTAAAATCTTCTCCTCACGTGTTATCCTGAGTGAGAAAGATATAATACTCCCTTCCCATTTAAAGCTGTGTGAAATCTATGGTGTTTAATGAGATTAGAGCTATCACTTAAGTATGTCCTACAATCACTACAATCCTAAGGCTTTTCTCCAGTGTGAACTCTGTAGTGCTGCATGAGGATAACTTTTTATCTAATGAATATCCCACAATTACCACACTGATATGGTTTTTCTCCCAAATGAACTCAGTGGTGTTGGAATACTGGTGAGAATTTTCACTCAAAGTGAAGACTTTCACACATGAATCCCCAAAGAATGCTTTCTATACAACAAATGCTGCTTGTAACTAAGTCAGGTACAGGATATAGTTTAACACAGAGAAATGCTTACATAGAAGGGCCTTCTGGCTTGCTGGAGCTGACTTAGAAGCCCTGATCTGTGACTCTCCTTCCACAGATACACTCTACTCAGAAGTTGCCACCCTTTCTTCCATTGTACGACAAAAAATTAAAAATACCGAATGATAAGGAAATGAATGTTGTTTGTGGTACCATGGGGATGATCTGATACAAACATGTATTCTACATAATACTGTTTCCATGCAATTGTCTGAAAGCAAGCAGCATGCAGGAAAAGATTAATAAGAGGTTAGTGTCTATATTTTCCTCCTGGCCTTTTATAATCTGACTTTCCCAGTCTTCCATGCAATCATTCATTTTCCTTTAGATTAGTTCATATTTTTCTTAATTTTATATGCAGTATAAGCTGTGTATTTTTTTTATAAATACTAATTCATATATATATATTGATTTAAGAGAGGAAGGGAGACGGAGGAAGAGAAACATCAATGATAAGAGAGAATTATTGATTGGATTGAGCCTGCAACCCAGGCATGTGCCCTTGACTGGAATTGATCCCAGGACTCTTGAGTCCACAGGCCAACGCTCTATTCACTGAGCCAAACCAGCTAGGGCTAATGTTTCACATTTTAACATTTACATGACTATGATCTAAAATGATCATGCACTTTGCCTTCCCATCCAGGCATAGTATATAAAAATTCCAGTTTTCTTCCACTATGCCATCACGTGTTGGTTAATCTTTTTAAACTAGAAGCCAGTTGCACGAAGAGATTTGTGCAATAGGCCTTCCTTCCCTTGGCTTTCAGCATCAGTTTTCCTCTGGCACCCGGGACTTAGGCATTCGCTCCAGCCAGAGTCTGCCACCTTTGCTGCAGACTCTGGCCAGCCTGCCTTCTTCAACTTTGCTGCAGACTCTGCGATCTTCATCTGTGTTGCAGCTGGGATGCCACTCCTGTAGATCCCTTTATTGTACGCCACTCCTGTAGATCCCTTTATTGTACTCCTTCACCCCACCATCCTTCCTCTCATAGCAGGTGTCCTTCCCTGCCCTGCCACTCAATGCCTGGAGGAGCTTGACGTCTGCCATCTTTGTCCTCCTACTTTGCACATTACCTCCTGATTGGCTGGTGGGCATAGTGGGGTGATGGTCAATTTGCATGTTTCTCTTTTATTAATGTAGACAGAAGGCCTGGAATTGCCTGTATGTGAAATTGCTTTTGTTTTAATTCTATTCCATAATTTTTAATGATGAACATTTTTCTATACATTTATTTATATTATCTTTATCTCCTTTGTTAAAATGTTGGCAAAGAATTTTTGCCTATTTTAAAATAATTTATTATTTTAACCAATATGTGGACATTTCACAATCTGAGATATATATTTGAATTTCACTCATTCCTCAATAACTCAACTGACTTCTTTGCTATATGGAACTATAGGTCTTGAATACTCTAAGGAAAACTGGTTTTGTCAATTTTTATTCTATGTACAAGTTAAACACACATGTACCTTATACTTACAGGTTTTACATGCATGGTTAACATTCTATACCACTCTTTTATAAGTGTAAGCATTCAATAATATAAGTGAAGTCTAAGTGGTTAGTTTCAAATTGCCAAAATGATGGCGCTGAACAAGGATATGATAAGATATTTCAGTAGCAAATGATTGTTTTACTAGTGGCCCAATTCATGAAATTTGTGCATGGGGCAAGGGTAGGAGGGGCGGGTCCCTCAGCCCAGCTTGCATTCTCTCAACAATCTGGGACCCCACAGGGGCTGTCCAACTGCCAGTAAGGTCCAATTGGGCCTAAACTGATGGTCAGGCATCCCTATTGCAATCCAGGACTGCTGGCTGCTAACCACATACCTGCCTGCCTGAAATTATGACCTCTGAAATTGTGGTATCCTGGGACTTACATCTGTTCTAGTCCTTGGAAATGTAGAAGGAGAGTTGGTATAAAAAATAACTAATACATAGAAATATCAAAATAAACTGCTTTCACTGGGTACCTCAGCTGAGTGGGTGTCATCCAGTGCACTGAAACGTCCCGGTTCAATTCTAGGTCAGTGCACAGTTCCTCCTGAGTCATCAGTAAGTACAGTGCAAGAGGGAGCTCATGTATGTTTCTCTCTCTCCCCTTTCCCTCCTCTTTTTGCCTAATATGCAAATCAACCAAATGGTGGAACAATGGGTCGATATGACATTCACTGACCACCAGGGTGCATACTCTTAACATAGCTGCCCCCAGCCCACAGGCCCCAGGCCAACCAAGGTGGGTTCCAGTGGGGGGCCATCTAATCACCCCACTTATTGCCCCATAGAGGGAGGCCACTAGTGGTGGGAGTGGGGCCAGCAAGTGGGCAGTGCCAGGCTGGCCAAGGCAAGTGCTAGCAAGGCACCCCTCCCTTGATTGCCCTGATGGTCGCCCCACAGATCAGCCCTGTTTGCCGGCCAGGCCTTGAGACTTTACCCGTGCACGAATTTTGTGTACAAGGCCTCTAGTTTTGAATGTTTCTTAAAAGCATAAGTGGTATGGTTTGTGTACTCACAACTGAAAGTCTATTTTGCCACTCCTTGAATACAGTGAGATTTCACCTATGGTGGTTTCAAAGCTTTCTTTCTAGGTCAAGGCTGACAAAATAACACACGTTAGAAAAGTGCACTTTATTGCATGCCGGTGCTCATTTCCTGAGAGGAACAGCTTTGCCTCAATGGCAACAAATAGTGGCAAGCAGTGAAGACTACTGCTATGGAATCAACACGAATGCGACTGGTTACAAAAGACACATCCTGGGACTGATTACAGGATTATCCTTCCTCCAGCCTTTAGTTCTTACATATTAAGAAATGACCTTGAGGGGAACACCTTATAGAAACGAGGATAATCTTCAAAACAATTACATTATATTCTCTGCCAATGACTTCAGCTACAGGAAAAGTTTTGGAGGTGCTGAGAATGTACACAAAAGACACAACCCATAGCCCGGGAACATTTTTGGATTTACATTCAAAAGAGACATTTTCAATCTAATTTACTGCAGTCTCTCCCATTACTATAAATATAGTGTTTCTGTCTCAATAGTAGTATAACCTCAGAGTCTTAAAACAAGTGTCACAAGACTATGAAATTTTGGACTTCATACTACATGGCTCCTTAGCAGTTCATGGGGAGGAGTTCCTCTAAACATTGCCGATACGTAGGTAACACACACTGTGAACAAAACATTATTCCTACTGTGAACAGGACAGCAAAATCCTCCTTTTCTGGGTGACCACTGACCTCACCAATAACCAAGATACTGGGATGTATATTAAACTATAAAACCATGCTGTCTTTCTTTCCAGGCCTTAGGCAGCAAAGTGAAATAAGCAGGTTTTGGACAAAGAGTGCTTTTCTGCCACCATGCTCTCCCTTCAGAAGCACTGAAGGTTTGACGTCCCCACAATATCTGTTCACATCTACAAGCTGACAGATCACAACAGTGCTTTCAAGTCATAACAGGCAGTGAAAAGAACCAACACAATGAAAGGTACAACAGAAAAAAAACACATTTACTGAGATATAAACCAGAGTCAGTGGGGTTAAGATTGGTGAACTAGAACATAAGCCAATCATCACAGCATAATGTGAGAATCACCTTAAGAGGGACTACCTCTTTGCTGTAGATGGGTATTCTGGACAAACCCTGAGTCAGGCCCATTCTGTAGTCAGAGAGGAAGGAAGATTCTGCCAAGAGTTCAGAGTATTTATTTATGCATTTACTTGTTTACAAATCTGTGACTTTTATTTAAATTTCACCAGTTATTCCTTTATAAAAAAGAATTTTATTATTTATTTCAGAGAGGAAGGAAGAGATAGAGATAGGAACATCAATGGTGAGAGACAATCATTGATCAGCTGTTATCTGCATGCGCCCCACTGGGGATCAAGCCCAGAACCCCAGCATGTACCCTTGACTGGAATCAAATCCAGGAACCTTCTATCTGCACACCAACACTTTATCCACTGTGCCAAATTTCCTAGGGTGTGTTCAGAGTATTGAGAATTTATTCAAGAACAAAAGAGCATGCAGGGTTTGTGACAGATTGACACTGTACTTGTGATCTAGGTAGTAAAGGAAAAATCACTTCATCCATAAACCCTTACAGTGACATCAATCACATATAGACCTAGACAGAAAAGCCAGTTAGGCAGCTCCTTAAAGTCTCACTTGTACCTGAAACTTATGATTAATCTACCAGAGTGTATGTCTTGATGAAAAGGAAATCATATTAAGATAAAAGTGTATCACAGATTCTCCTTCAGTGTTGTTTTTCTGAGTAAGAAAAAGGAAACATTCCCTACACATTTAAGGCCTATCTTCATGGTGAAGTCTCAGATGTCTTATAAGGCTACATTATTTGGTAAAAAATTTCCCACAATCTGTACACTCATAAAGCTTTTACCCAGTGTGCACTTGCTGATATTTATTAACATTAGACTTAATTCTGAAGGACTTCCCACAATCACCATTCTAACACTTCTGTCCAATGTGAATTCTCTGATGTTGAATGAGATTAGAACTCTGACTGAAGGACTTCCCACAAGCTGTACATACATAGGGCTTTTCTCCAGTGTGAACTCGCTGGTGCCTATTGATATCAGACTTACTTCTGAAGGACTTTCCACAATCACTACACTTATAAGGCTTTTCTCCTGTGTGAATTCTCTGATGGCAAGTAAGTTTAGAACTCTGATTGAAGGACTCCCCACAAGCTGTACACTCATACAGATTTTCTTCAGTGTGAACTCGCTGGTGTCTAATGACATCAGGCTTATATCTGAAGGACTTCTCACATTCACTACACTTATAAGGCTTTTCTCCAGTGTGAACTCTCTGATGGCGAATGAGTTTAGAACTCTGACTGAAGGACTTCTCACAAGCTGTACACTCATACAGATTTTCTCCAGTGTGAACTCGCTGGTGTCTGTTGACATCAGACTTATATTTGAAGTACTTCTCACATTCACTACACTTATAAGGCTTTTCTCCAGTGTGAACTCTCTGATGGCGAATGAGTTCAGAACTCTGACTGAAGGACTTCCCACAAGCTGTACACTCATATAGATTTTCTCCAGTGTGAATTCGCCTGTGTCTATTGACATCAGACTTATATCTGAAGGACTTCTCACATTCACTACACTTATAAGGCTTTTCTCCAGTATGAACTCGCTGGTGTTTTTTGACCTCAAACTTACTTATGAAGGACTTCCCACATTGACTACACTTATAAGGCTTTTCTCCAGTGTGAATTCTCTGATGTTGAATGAGTTTAGAATTCTGACTGAAGGACTTTCCACAACCTGTACACTCATATGGCTTTTCTCCAGTGTGAACTCGCTGATGTCTATTGAAATAAGACTTATATTTGAAGGACTTCCCACATTCACTACACTTATAAGGCTTTTCTGCAGTGTGAATTCTCTGATATTGAATGAGTTTATAACTCTGACTGAAGGACTTCCCACAATCTGTAAACTCATATGGCTTTTCTCCAGTGTGAACTCTCTTATGTTGAATGAGGTTAAAGATTCCTCTGAAAACTTTCCTACAATTGTCACAATCACAAAACAGTTCTCCAGAACAGACACCCTGACATTCAAAAACTTTCTGTTTCTGGCTAGCAACTTTTTCAAATTCAGCCCACTGGTGATGACTTTTTCCACTGAGATATTCTTGTGAAACTTCACTGCCACTGTGTGGCTTCTCAGTATTCCGAGCGGCCTGAGGCTGGAGAAGCTCTGAGGGAGTTTTGACGTCTTCTCTAACCTCCCTGTTATTTGAAGGCACCTCTGATAAATGGAATCTACACTTGGTAACAAATGAGGGCCTCTCTAAAGCTTCTTTATAGGAGGTCTCTCCTCTGACACCCTTCTGTTCCTGGTGAGGGTTTGCACTGAAATAGAAGTCTCTCATACATGAGTCACTGAAGAAGTGTTTGTGCTCAAAGTATTCTGCTTGTGACTCAGTCAGTTGTAAAACATCTTTTAATACTGAGAAGCACCGCTTACAGACACGTGACTTCTGGGTTCCTGAAGCTGTCATAGAAGTACTGACATGTGACTCTCCTTGTACAGAAACACTCTGATCAGAAAAGGCCTCCTCATCATTCTTTTCATGGCAACAACCTGAAAATAGAAAAAAAGTGAGGAAATGAATGATGACTGTGGTGACAGGGGAGGTTCCATTACAAATGTGTATTGCCCATTCATCTGGGCTCCATGCAATTTTCAGAAAAAAAAAAAGACATGTGCAGGAAGCATTAAAAAAGGTTTCTGTGAAGTTCTGGGCTGTATAAATCATAAAATAAGGAAAATCAAACCAGGACTATGACACAAAGATGGGAAGCACAACATGGAAGAGAGATAAGACTTCCAGCTCTTTCTTAGGCTAACAGTGTTCAGCAGGGCTTGCTGCAGGTGACATAGGCAAGCTCTGCAGAATTTTCCTTATGTCTTATTTCAAAAAAATTCAAAAAATGAGTAGTTGGTGTTTGAAACCTACTTAAGCATGTATGTGTAATTCATAACACATGTTTAAGTCAGTGATAAGAATACAACAGAGCCAAAACCAGTTTGGCTCAGCAGATAGAGTATGGGTCTGTGGACTGAAAGGTCCCAGGTTTGATTCCGGTCAAAGGGCATGTACCTTGGTTGCAGACAAATCCCCAGAAGATGGCCGATTGATGTCTCTCTCATCGATGTTTCTAACTCTCTATCTCTCTCCCTTCCTCTCTTTAAAAAAATCAATAAAATATATTAAAAAAAAAAAAAAGAATACAGCAGAGGCAGCAATGCAGAGTATCGAGTATCAGATGATATAAAAGTACCATAAATGTAAACATAGCCAAAAGCCAGGAAGTCACAGGTGAAATGACATCTCAGATAGAATAAAGTAGGTAAAAGATAAGGTAGAAATCTGGTGTAGCCAGCGGCACCTGCATCTGAACACTAATGGAAAAGACCTGGTACCTGGTATGAAGGGAGTCTTACAAGAACAGTACATGGTTCATGCAAATAAAGACCATAATCTGGCATACTCAGGAATTTAGCTATAGGAAAGCAGTAGAAATGAAAGCCATGGATCTGAATATAGTCACCCTCCCAGGAAGAAACATCAGGTGGAATCAATTAAGCTGTCTGTAAAAACCCCTTACTCCCAGAAACTTCCTGCACTTTCTGAGGCAAATGTTTTAAGAGAAGTTTGTGGAGTCCATTGTTCAGGGCTCTCCACAGTGATCAGCACTGGCAGCCATAGCACATTTGAAAAGACAATGAGGAATATTTGCAGACCCATGGTCTGGCTGTAAGAGAGAGAGTGCTATGCCCAGAAAATAATGAGAGAACATCACCTCAGGACACTGGAAGAAATGTGAGGTTCTTACCTTTAGATGCTACAAGTGCAAACGCTTCCAGCATCACATCGCAATACAGACATCTTTGAGCCTCATCAAGGAGAACCCACTCCTCCTGAGAGAAGGTAATGATCACATCCTCAAAGTGCATATCCTGTCATAATGGGGACAGTACAGCTATGATCAGATTCTCTTCTAATATTCCAATTCTGTCATATTTTTAACTCATCACATCCATCTTATCCTCCTACTCCCCACATCAGAGAAGATATCAGGCCTCGGTCCCATAAAATTCAATCTATCTTTATATTCCTAATGATGCTGTGTCTTCCACAACAACAAAGGGAGTTGAGCAATAGAAGATACCTGTGCTCTGGGCCTCAATGTGAGTCAAACTGCTCTTTCTCAATAACAGTGGGTGTCAGGAACTTAGGGTAAAAAGAGCTGATGCACATTAAGGGAGTCTGAATGATTTGGCACTGGTCTTGTCAAGTGATATGCTTGTTTTCTCTTAATTGTCCCTCTAAGACACCAAAAAACATGGCATCAGACTTCACCCTTCTGACTCCAAGCCCAGATTGTTGAGGCCATTACATTTCACTGTATCATTTTTCATTACATAAGTCTTTGAACCACACTCATCGCATGCAGCTTCATTCCAAGAGGCACAACCTCACTGGTAATACAAAAAAGCTATGACAAGGACAGGTTGTTTCCTAATTAGCTTCTTCTTTCAAAATTCTAATTTATCACATCTGTACTCTATCTTTTTCCCTTTTATCATCTGCCTTGCTCATGCCAGTGGAAGTTAACAAGCATAGGTGACACTGATATATGCTATCTCATTCCTATGGATCAATCACTGGGACAGCCCTCCACAAGAAACCGAAGTTGAGTGTGTGTGTGTGTGCGTGTGTGTGTATTACACTAAAATTATCCATGTCATACCATCCAGTCCCCAGCAGAAATGGACTCACCCTTCTTTCATTCTTATGTTAATATCAGGGCCCTGCAGCCATGAATTCACATACCCTCTCTAAGTGCACATTTTTTTCTATCACACCTGTCTCACACCTGCACTTCCATATCCTAAGCACTCATAGTCATCTCCTTGGCCTCATACTTATTATTGAGCAAGTATGACCAGACAATGCCTAGAAAATTCAAACTGGGTGATTTACTACCCATAACCTCATAGTTCACAACCAAAGAGGAAGTGTTGTGTCTTTCTCTGAAAGTCTCCATCCCTGATTGTTTGTTTCCTTCCACCTTGCCTAATGTGAAACACATCAGATCTCAGATATTCAGTTCCCACCTTCACTGTTACTGCACTTGATATCTCTTCATCAGTCACAGCCTTTCATCAATTAAATACCATCACTTGTGGCCCTCTATCCCATGCCCAGTGAGCTAAGAGATGTCCACTCATGCCCCTAAGTATTCCACTAAACTGACTGCAACAACTCAGCCACAGCGATGGTAATAATAATAAAAAAATTGTGACATCTAATTAAAAACAAACACACAAACAAAAAAAGGTGATCTACAACTCCTATGTGGTCTTTACATTTTCTACTACATTTAAGGAAGTCTTAGTGAACCCATCAGAATTCTAGAAGCTCTTGAACTGCTCTCTGAAATACCCTAACAAGCCAGAAAATAAAAGTTTTTGTATCTCCTATGAACATAACACTTCCTACTATGAAATTTTCCATCTGAGTTGATGGTGTTTCCATATATTCAGATGATAAATCCAAACCTGAATTTCAATTCTGACTATTACCTCTCTGTGACAAGGACAGGTTATTATCTTTCAATCCCAGCATTAGAAAATCCAGGTGGCCATACATAAATCACAGATCCAGAATGCGACTGCTACTTCCATCTCTACAGCCACCATCGTGAGCCAATTACTATCACAAGTACCCAATCTATCAAACATGCTTCCTTCCTAATCTTTCTACCTCCTACCTCTCAGGCTTATTGTTCATCATGCTGCAGCCACCAGGAATCTAATGAGACCTGGTTCCGATCACCTGCCACCACCGCTACAAATCTGCCATTGCTCCCATCACATGCAGAGCAGACTCCAAAGTTGTCACAAAGCTCCTCTAGATTTGATTTTCTCCCATTCTTAATAATTCCCACTTTTTATTTATTTCGTTTTATTTTTTAAAGACTTTGTTATATTTTATTGGTTTTTGACTGAGAGGAAGGAAGGAAGGGAGTTAGAAACATCTATACGAGAAACATCAATCAACTGCCTCCTGTACAGTCTCTACTGGGGATGTGCCCACAACATTGAACCTGGGACCAGAATGGAACCTGGGACTCGTCAGTCTGCAGGACGACACTCTTTTCACTGAGCCAACCCGGTTACGGCTACCTCCCTTTTTTCAAAAGAGGATGCCTGCAAGTCTCTGAAGTGGTTTGTTCTTTATTCCATGTGTTTACACATTCTGGGAGGACCTCCCACATCTCATTACTCTCATTGCCAAAATCAAAGAGCAGTTCATACAATCCTAGACCTGAGCTTAGGATCTAGGTTTAGGGTTTGTTCAACTTTCCCAGGCCCAAAGGCTGGAAGACGGAAAGGAGGGTCCCAGTACTCCACTATCTCAGAGGCCACAAGAGTGTGAGGCCCTGAAATAAGCTCCACAAACCAGTACCCCTTATGTTGAATTTGCAGGAATTTGTAGAAAGCCAAGGTCTGTTGAGAGCCTTGCAAACACTTCCAGGATCCATGGGCTCTGGCCGCTCAGTACCTTTGCCTAGGCCAAGAGACAGATGACCCGGAGATGACTATTACATCAAGGCCTCAATCCTAAAGGCACACTCTTGCCTAGTTTGCTATCTTTCAAAAGAATTCTCATACCTGCCCCCTACTGGTATCCCCTCCCTTCCCGTTTCTTCTTCCTTGGGAAGTTTATAACCCTACTTCAGATAATGTCTCTTTTTTATTCTTCACTATTGATGGTCCTAGGTTCCTGGGAATGAACCAAAACTTCTCAGTCAATATTTCGCCTTATTTATTTTATTTTATTTTTGCCTTTAGATACAAAACAAGCCCAGGATTCCTGAATTCTTTTAGCTCAGCTGCACCAACCAAAAGTTTACAAGGTGGCATTGCAGCCTGTCAACCTCTTTTATCAAACCCTGTATCACCCACAAGTGACTTACTGTTCTGGATGTTGTGATTTGGGCTTCAGGATCTGACAGGCACTCAAAGATGGAGGGTAAATGGAATGAGGATGAATAGAACTCTGCAAGAAAAACAGAGTCAGGGAAGCACGTAGGCCTCAATGTTGGCTGTTGCTGCTCAACAAGCTACAGACAAACTATGGCACAAGGTTGGGGGGGGAGGTACTGCCTCTGATGTCTCTTCCTCTTGTGATCCAGCACTGGAGTTTATGAATATGTTAGGAGAACAAAGAGCTCAAAATGCCCACTTATATATCCTTCCTTAACCCAACTTGTGGGCAGAGTATGATGTAACCTGCATCTGTGCCGGGACATCCCCAAGACATTGAAACACCAATCTGCACCAAGACCGGTTTGGCTCAGTGGATAAAGCATCAGCCTGCACACTGAAAGGTCCCAGGTTCAATTCCGGTTGCATGTACCTTACTTGCGGGCACAACTTCAGTAAGGGCATGCAGGAGGCGACTGATCAATGTTTCTTACTTTCTATCCCTCTCCCTTCCTCTCTGTAAAAAAATAAAATATATTTAAAGAAGAAAGAAAGAAAGGAAGAAAGGAAGGAAGGAAGGAAGGAAGGAAGGAAGGAAGGAAAGAACAATCTGCTGTTAGGTCTCTGTGTAGTATTTTTTATTTCAGTCAGTGTATGTTTAATTTCTAGTTAGTCCTTCTAACTTCATTTCCTCTTGGGTGTCACTAAATTCATCCATCTTTTCTAGGAAATTCTTTAAAAACCTTATAAACATGGTTTTGAACTTTATATCCAGTTGTTTGTTTTCCTCCATTTCTTTCATTTGTGATCTGTTTCTTTGTCTCCGCATTTTTGCTGCTTCCCTGAGTTGGCAGAGTAGCTTTATGTTCTAGGTGTCATACAGTGCCCAGTGGCTCAGCTTCACAAGTTACCTGAGGAGGATATCTTTGGTGCACCACTTTGTAGGCTGTGTGCACAGCCTTGTTGTACTTAAGTCTTTACTGTTGTTGGTATCACTGGCAGGAATTGACCTTCAGGTCAACTGGCTGTGAGGATCAGCTGTGTCTACACTGGGAGAACTTCTGTGCTGGAGAAACCCTTATGAGACAAGATTTACAAAATTGCAAAAGCCTCTCTGCTAGGCTTGGATGAGGCAAAGTCTCAGGGCGTAGCAGACAACCTTGGCTTCCCATCAGCCCTGCCCATAGGTCTCAATATCCCCTCTGGAGATAGTTAGAATGAGGAGACAACGAAACAATCACCAGAGGAAAGGAAAGGAGGAAGCACCAAGAAAGGTAATAATTGAAATGGAAGCATGCAACATGACAGAAAAAGAATGCAGGGTAGCCCTAACTGGTTTGGCTCAATGGATAGAGCATCAGAAGTAGGACTGAAAAGTCCAGGAAGCACACAGAACCCCATATAAAAGGAATCCAAAGAGGACTACACCAAGACACATCACAATTAAAATATCAAGAGCAAAAGACAAAGAGAGAATATGAAAAGCAGCAGGAGAAAAACAGTTCATTACCTACAAGGAGCACCCATACGATTGTCAGCTGATTTCTCAACAGAAATGATGCAGGCCAGACAGGAGTGGCAAGAAATATTCAATGTGATGAATAGCAAGAACCTACAACCAAGAATAATATATCCAGCAAAGGTATCATTCAGAATTGAAGGACAGATAAAGAGCTCCACAGATAAGAAAAAGCTAAAGGAGTTCATCAACTCCAAACCAGTATTATATGAAATGCTGAAAGGTACTCTTTTAGAGGAGGAAGAAGAAAAAAGGTAAAAGATTAAAAAATTATGAACAACAAATATATATCTATCAACAAGTGAATCTAAAAATTAAGTGAATTAAAAATCTGATCAACAGCCAAAACCGGTTTGGCTCAGTGGATAGAGCATCGGCCTTCAGATTAAAGGGTCCCAGATTCGATTCCGGTCAAGGGCATGTACCTGGTTGCGGGCACATCCCCAGTAGGGGGTGTGCAAGAGGCAGCTGATCGATATTTCTCTCTCATCGATGTTTCTCTCTATTCCTCTCCCTTCCTCTCTGTAAAAACTCAATAAAATATTTAAAAAATAAATAAATAAAAATTTGATCAACAGAATAAACTGGTGAATATAATAGAATCAGGAGCACATAAAGGGAGTGGACTGATAATTCTCAGGGGTAAAGCAGGGAGGGGTGTACAGGGAGAGACTGGACAAAAATCATACACCTATGGATGAGGTCCACGGGAGGGAGGTAAGGATAGAGGGAGGGGTGGGAGCCAGCTGGAGGGGAGCTATGGAGAGGTAAAAAGAGAAAAAAAAAGTAATAATCTCAATAACAAAGATTTAATTAAAATAAATAAAAATTTTAAAACACTATTTTCCATGGCCAAGAAATAAAAAACAAAAAAATAAGAAATGCTAAAGGGAATGTTGTAAAAAGAAGAAATAAAAAGGTAAGAAGGAACACAGTCTCAAAAAAATAAAAATGGCTTTAAAACAAGTACCTTTCAACAATTTTAAACCTAAATGGACTAAATGCTCTAATCAAAAGACATTAAGTGGCTGAATGGATAAAAACACATGACCTATATATATACTATCTACAAAAGACCCACCTCTAAACAAGGGACTCATACAGACTGAAAGTAAAGGGATGGAAAATATCTTCCAGGCAAATGAAAAAAAAAAAAAAAAAAAAAAAAAAAAAAAAAAAAAAAAAAAAAAAAAAAAAAAAAAAAAAAAAAAAAAAAAAAAAAAAAAAAAAAAAAAAAAAAAAAAAAAAAAAAAAAAAAAAAAAAAAAAAAAAAAAAAAAAAAAAAAAAAAAAAAAAAAAAAAAAAAAAAAAAAAAAAAAAAAAAAAAAAAAAAGCTGGGATAGCAATATCAGACAAAATAGACCTTAAAGTGAAGGTTATAACAAGAGATAAGGAAGGCCACTTCATAATTCTAAAGGGATCGACACAACAAGAGGATATGTAGGAGCACCCAAATACATAAAAAAATCTTCTGGAAAATATCAGGGGAGAAATGGACAACAACACAATCATAGCTGGGGATTTTAATACACCACTGACTTCACTGAATAAATCCTTGAGACAAAAAATCAGCAAAGATACAGCAATCCTAAAAGACTCACTAGATCAGATGGACTTAAGTAACATCTTCAGAACATTTCACCCCAAAGCCACAGAATATATGTTCTTCTCAAGTGCACATGGGATATTTTCAAAAATAGACCACATAATGGGTAACAACAAAGTCTCCCCAAATTCAAGAAGATTGAAATCATACCAAGCAACTTCTCAGATCACAATGCTATTATCTTAGAAATAAAATACAATAAAAAAAATCCAAAACACTTGGAAGCTGAATAACATGTTATTAAATATTGACTGGGTTACCAATGAGATGAAAGAAATAAAAAATAACCTGGGAACTAATGACAATAAAAACACAACAATCCAAAACCTATAGGACACAATGAAAGCAGCCCTCAGAGGGAAGTTTATAGCTCTACAGGCCTACCTCAAAAAACAAGAAAAAATGGTAGTAAATCATCTAACTCTACAACTCAAATAGAAAGAGAATAACAATAAAAAGAAGGAATTCCTACCATTTGCAAAAAATTGTGTTAAGTGAAATAAGTCACTCAGAGAAAGATAAATATCACATGAGCTCACTCATCTATGGAAAATAAGGAATAACATAAACTGATGAACAGAAACACATACAGAGACAGGGAAGCATCCATTAGACTGTCAATACTCAGGGGGAAGGTAGGAGAGGGTGGGGGTAAGAGGAAGACATCAACCAAAGGACTTGTATGCGTGCATATAAGCCTAACCAGTGGTCACAGACAACAGGTGGGGGGGGGCATGAATGGGGGTGGGTTTGGGAAGGTAATAGGGGGTGAGGACAAATATGTAATACCTTAATCAATAAAGAAATTAAAAACAAAACAATAAAAAATGTATCTGAAGAAAAAAGCAGAATATGCCAGCAGTTTTATTTATAAAACCGAAAAGGTGAAAATAAACAAAACCATAGACAGATCAAAGGATAAATGGATAATACAACTAATACAGTATTTTTAGAAACAAAAAACTATTTACATAAATATCATTGAATTTCAAAATAACTGTGTAGCATGAAGGATGCCACTGTTTCTTAAAGATTATATATATATACCTTATAATGCCTACAAATAATGAAAATTATGAACTAATCTATTTCAAAAGAAGTTATATCAATGCCAGCATGGAGGGCTTGGGAAGTACAAAGAGTATAATAGGGTAGGAACACCCTAGCTTGTTTGGCTCAGTGGATAGATTGTTGGCCTGAGGACTGAAAGGTCCCAGGTTTGATTCCAGTCAAAGGCACATGGCAAGGTTGCAGGCTCGAACCCCAATGGGGGCATGCAGGAGGCAACCAATCAATGATTCTCTCATCATTTATGTTTCTCTCTTTCTCCCTCTCTCTTCCTATCTGAAATCAATAAAAAATTTTTTTAAATAAAAGGGTATGAGGTAAATACAGGGTGCAGCAAAAGTTGATTTTGAGTTGTTGGTATTGAAAATAATAAATAAATGATAATACAAATATAAACACCACCGCCATATCCATTGTGTTCAGTTAATTGAGCATCATTCCATTCACTAAAATGTCACTGGTTCAATTTCAGGCCAAGGAGCATGCCTTCCTGGATCCTCAGTAGTGGGCTTACAGGAGCCGGAGGATTATGTTTCTCTCCTCCTCCCTTCCTCTCTAAAAATCAATAAAAATAGCATTTAAAATATATAACATAGAATTTAAGAACAGAGAATAAACTGTGTTTTGCATAGTCACAACTGTAAGCCTACTTTTGCCTCACCATGGATACGTATGACAGAGAAGCTTATTTCACTTGTGAACACTTCAGAGCATTATCCGTATGTTCAAACTCATCAAATAGTAGAAAAGTACATTTCACTGTTTGCCAGTGATACATACACCTAAGTCAAGCCTTAAAAAGCAGATCCAAATAAAAACCGAGGTGAGGTGTCCCTCTGTTGTTAGAAAATTAAGTTGAGCTGATAGAAGATACCTGAGCTCTGGACCCCCATGTACACCACAATGCCTCTTATCAATAGAATGTGTGTGAAAACCATAGGTTAGAGGGGGATGTTGGCCATAAAGAGTGTGTGTGATTTGATACTGTTCTCAGGAAATAGCTTTGTAGACCCTCGGGTTGTTCCTCTAAGACACCATAAACATGGCATCACACTTCATCCTCTTGACCCCATTCCCAAGCCATCACTTTCCACAATCTGCTGCACATAGTTCTTTAAACAACACTTCTCTCACACAGCTTCATTCCCAGAGGCACAACTTCAAAGGTAATGCAAATTAGCCATGGTGTGGATAAGTTATTTCATAATCACCTCCTTTTCCAAAATTATAGTTCATCACCTCTATGATGTATTTCTTTCTTACCCTTCTTCCTTACCCATGCCAGTGGAGATTTACAAGCTTGCGTAACACTGACGTATGCTATCTCATTCCTATCAACCAGTGTTTCTTCCCATCAACAAAAGTCAGGTGTTTATTTCAAAGGCACCTAAACTCTTAACCTAGAATGTAGCACCCAAACTCCTCTCTTTACAGGCAATTACCCTAAAATTCACCTTATTGTTACATCCAGGCACCACCAGAAACAGACTCTTCCTTCATTCACTCTTATGTCAATGTCAGGGTGCTGTGTCCAAGAATTCACATTTTCTCTCCAAGTGCACATCCTTCTTTCTTCCACACCCCTCTCACACCTGCACTTTTATAGCCCCGGCCCCCATACTCATCTGCTGGCTTTTACTTGTAACTCAGCATGTGTGGTCCAGAGGATGGCTGCCAAATGGATTCAGGTTCAAGTACTGCTCAGACTCTGAGAGTCCACACTCATGGAGGCAGCCTTGAGTCCTGGTATATAGGCCTCTGTCCATGACTGTTTTTTTTTTTTCCTTCAACCTCAACTATTAAGAACAACAATCAGATCTCAGATATCCATAGGCCACCTCCTGTGATGTTGCACTTGATGCCCCTTCACTAGTCACAGCCAACATCTCTCTTAACCTTCATTGAAGTCCTAGTCCCAATGGCCCTCTGCACCATGCCCAGTGAGTCTCAGAGATGCCCAATCTCAGATAAACCACAGGACTGTGACTGCAACTTCCCACAGCCAGGCCACATCGAAATCCTGACGAGAGTTTCAAAAAGTTGGATGTGCCAGCCCTAGTCTCACCTTGTTTTAATTAGTTTTTGGCCTCACCCACTGAAAAACTATTATCTGTCTCCCATACCCTACATAACAACTTCTGTCCCTATGCTGTGTGGTGATACCCACCTCCAACAACAGTGGCCCCAACAAGAAAGCCAGTTGTCAGGCTCACACTGTCCCTTCTGGGCTACTACTGCCATTACCAACCTGACCATGATTCCCTGTGTTAAAGTGATCTGCAGTCCGGGCTGATGTGTGTCAGTTGGTTGAGCATAGACCCATTCACTGGTAAGCTGGAGGCAACCAACTCTTGTTTCTTGCTCATCCCTGTTTCCCATATCTTCCCTCCCCCACCCCCACCCTCTCTCTCTCTTCATTGTACATGTAAAATCAATAAAAATATAATGTATTTTAAAAGACATGCCAGTAGGTTACTAATTCAGTTCACTATTTACTCCAAGACTTTGCACATGCTGGAACCTATGTCCTGGAAGAACTCCCACTCATTATTACACTGGTGCACAACATGAAGACCTAGTAGTGGCCTTAGGATTCTGGGCTTAGTGTTTGTTCAAAGTCCCCAGGTCCAAGGGCT
>PVJN01038545.1:0-20295 GCA_004026805.1 Lasiurus borealis
CTTTTTTGAAATACTAAGTAGGGGCAGATGCTGGGGAAATCAATGTGATAAAAATGAAGAGATTCTCATGCAGTGTTATGAAGATGACCATAAAAGAGAAAAAATACTAAACTCCTCAAAAGGTTGAAAACATTGTAGGTTAAACTTTAGGCTATTTCTAGTCAAACTGGCAGGCAATCCTTCAAATGAGAAAAAAAGGGTGAGGATAAGTTAAATATTTTGGAATGTTAAAACTGGGAAATACTATAGTACACAGGTTTATAAATAAATAGATTATAATTAGCCTTACCTCTTCAAGGTACTCCACAATTTTATTTCCATTTTGCTGCTATGAGTTGTATTAATGCAATTTCTTTGTAAATAAATTGAACTTTTTGCAACAAAAATATTAAAATAAAACAAAATAATAATAAATGACCTGAGATTGGGGTGGGGAAATAGACTGCAAAGAGTTACCCTGGGGTAATAGCCCATCTTTAAAAACTTAAAATATCAGTGACATTAACCAGTTCGTATACTACGTATATAAATAAATATCTTGCTAAATCTCTTAATAATTACTGTGAATATATCCTATATAATAAAAGGGTTATATGCAAATTGACCCTAATGGCAGAACGACCGCTGGACCAGACACTATGAGGTGCACTGACCACCCCTTGGGTCCTTTCCCCAGCTGACAGGCTCCGATTGTCTGATGGATGGCCATCCGTGGCGGGAGCAGGGTCAGCAACCTCTCTGTCCCTCCTCCTGACCATCAGGCAACGCTCACCCAATGGTGAACAGGAAACTGGGGATGAGTGGTGGAGGGGGGTGGAACCAGCTGCAGCCAACTGGGGAAGATGTCCCTGATCGCAGGCCAGGCCTAGGGACTATTACCTATGCATGAATTTCATGTGCAAGGCCTCTAGTTTCTAAATAAAAAATAGAAACCAGGAGTTCTAAACTACTGGTTTACTCTGAAACCATGTATTTCCTTTCTCCACCCCAACTCCTCAGAATGAAAAAATTGAAATATATTACCCATTAAGGAGATTACTTAAGTTCCAATTATTTTTCTATTCAAAAAAATTTAGCTATGGCTGGAACTCAGTAGTTAGTGCATCAGCCCATGGACTGCAGGGTCTCTATTCGATTCCTGGTAAAGGTTTGGTACCTGGGTTGCAGGTTTGGTACCTGGTTTGGGCCAGGTGCATGCAGGAGGCAACCAATCCATGTGTCTTTCACATCATCATTTCACTCTTTCTCTCTCCCCCTCACTTCTACTCTCTAAAAATCAATGGAAAAAATATTCTTAGGTTAGGATTAACAAAACAAAAAGTTTAAAAATCTGCCAAGTAGGATGTCTCCACCTACTGTGGACTACCACTGAAAGGTGAGTCAGTTTTCCTGGAGTGTGTTTCATGTATTTGACTTTCAACAACAATGGCCACACCTTTTCCTGAACAGTAAGCAGGCAAAATTCCTCACATTACTTTCTTAATTTTTTAAAGAGAATACTTAAAATGTTAGAAGGGCTTTATAGTTCCTAATAACAATGATAAAGCTAAAAGAGCCTGGGGAGAAAGTAAACAAAACAAAAACACCCCAAATCTAAAATTTCATTTTTAGTCATTAAAGAGTATTTTTACAGATGTTCTTCAAGCATTTCTCAGTATATATTTATAGATTGATTTGTGTGTCTGTACATATGTGTGTATGCTTTCTTGTTTTACATGAATGGGATAATAAAAGTCTCTTCTTTCATCCTATGTCACAGACATCTATTCCTATGATGTATATAGCATTATCAACACTAACCGGTTTGGCTCAGTGGCTACAGCCTCAGCCTGCAGACTCAAGAGTCCCAGGTTCGATCCAGGTTCGATCCCGGCCAAGGGCATGTACCTTGGTTGCAGGCACATACCCAGTAGGAAGTGTGTAGGAGGCAGCTGATTGATGTTTCTCTCTCATTGATGTTTCTAACTCTCTATCCCTATCCCTTCCTTTCTGTTAAAAATCAATAAAATATATTTAAAAAATATATTTAAACAGAGCATCATCATTTCGGTGGCTTTACCGTGCTCCTTTATACAGAGGTATATGTAATTTACCTAACCATGTTCTATTGAAGGACTTTTAGTTTCTCCACCTTCTTTTTCAGTTATATAAATAAACCTGTGATGAATATTACTTATGTGTCTTTTCAAATTTGTGTAATTATCTCCTGAGGTAAAATTCCTGACTTGGGATACCATGGTAAAGGATGACCATATTACTTGATGGTGTTGCTTAACTGTCTTTGGGAAGCATACTAATTAGGATTGGACAGAATTTGATCATGTAGCTACATCTAACTACAGGGAGTGTGAGAAATGTAGGTGTTTTGTGTTTTTTTCTGGGATGCCCATATATATGTTCAACTAAGTCAGGTAACCTTTCACTAAAGACAAAGGGAAATCAATATTGGGACAATTAATGTTTCTATGAAGGATGCACTAATTTATACTCTTGTCAACATCACACAAGAGGAGCCATTTTCCATACCTTTACCAACATTGTTCCATCAGATTATTTCCATGCTTTTCATTACTTACCAGTAATGAAAAATATTTAACCCATCCTCAAATAATCTGTGTCGTTTATGCCACTAGTATCAGTGATATATACTTTCCTCCCCCAAACGTAAAAAGAAGATGCAAACATGAAAACACAAGTGTTCCTCTGCCTTGACTTGTGCTTCCTGAACAGTAAGCAGGCAAAATTCTTCATTACTTTAATAAATATTAATTAATATTTATTAATCCCATAAAGTGTTAAAACTCAGTTCTTTGCTGATGTCTCTTATTTCTCTAGGTCTGTGGTTGGCAAACTGTGGCTCATGAGCCAGCCACACGTGACTCTTCGACCTTGCATGGTATTTTGAAGAAGTGACATTAGAAAAGGTTTAAGTTTAAAAAATTTGGCTCTCAAAAGAAATTTCAATTATTGTATTGTTGATATTTGGCTCTGTTGACTAATGAGTTTGCCCATCAATGCCATAGGTAATCTCACCCATAGCTTTAAATGCTGCCAAGTGAATCAAAATCTTTATTTTTCACTTTTGATCTCCAGAGTCCTAGTAAATTATCCAGCAAATTATGCATACCTAATTGGGTAATTTACCAGGACCTTAAATTCAACTATAAAAAGTTGATTTCATCATCATCTATCACAAATTTACCTCTTCCTCCATTCCTTATCTTGGTGGCACTAGTTGAGTCATTCTAGACTTTTGCCTCTCTTTCATTACAAAACATTGTCTTTGTGACCAAATTCTCATTAAATTCACTTTCTCAACAACTCTTGACATTGTCTTCCTCGCCATTTGTGCTCTTGAAGATCATGATAAAATCTTATAAGAAGCTCTCTAACCTCACTCTATCTTCAAAATGGCAGTAAACCGCCTCTTAACAAAATGCTACTATGAGTGTGATCCCCCCCCCCCCCGCTGCCCCCAGACTTAAAGTCCATTAAAGTTCTCCATGGCCGAAATCCTTGGGGTGGCATACAAAGACCTCCAGACAGAGGCCCTTATCCACCTCTAAATATCTTGAGTCTATGTATGTATATGTGTACAGCTGATTCTCATTATTCATGCGATTAGGTTCTAAAAAAAGTCTCCGCCAATGCTGAATCACTCACTGCCTTCAGGAGTGATTCCTTCGAGGTAGGTTCCTGCCAGCCTCTGGTCACATTTTTATCAACTGACCAATACATAACCTTGTTTTATATGTTTCATTTTAAAGATACCTCATTCAGTATATATTGATTCATCAACATTGAACTCACAGCCAACAGCAGTATAACTCAAGCCTGAATTAAGCCAACGCATGTATTTTCTCCATCAGGCACAGAGCAGTCTTCTTGTACTAAGGACACTAGACAGCACTTTAGCACTATGTGTGGAGGCCATTTTAAACAGCAAAACCACCAAAAAAAAAAAAGCACAAAAATGAGAAAATATGGCACTAAATAGACCACAAAAAGGACACGTTTTCGGCTGAGAGCTAACCTAAGAAGGCAAATGGTGGCCTTGTTCCATATCAGCTGGGACATCCCAGTGGGCGGACTTAAATCTTTTTTCTGCTCTGAATGACTGGGAAAGCACCAGGAGTATATTGATTTTGGGGTTCCAAATAAATTTTAGTGAGCAGGCAAATTTACAGGCATGGAATCTGTGCGTAATTAGGATCGATTGTGTTGTCTCCATTCAGAATTTTGGAAGATTCACCTATAGGCAGTGGTAGGCAGGAAGGAGGAGGACCCGAGATGTGGAGACCAACTGGGAGACATGGCAAGACCACAGGTAAGAGGCAATGAGGGAGCAAAGGGGAGGGAGAGAAGGATGAACACAACTTTAAGAAGGGACGAGGCTTGATTTCCAACTGGACATGAAAGGAGGAAAAGGGCAAAGTCAAGGAGACAGAGGAGTCAGTAGCTTGAGCCCAGAAAAGTGAAGAACCAAGTTTGGAAGGGAATTTGACTTTAACCCTTAAAGTTTGAGGGGTAAGATGATGGATTCTGAAGTAAGCCTTTTGTCCTGTCTGATGCTG
Organism: Lasiurus borealis; assembly: GCA_004026805.1. Lineage (NCBI taxonomy): Eukaryota > Metazoa > Chordata > Mammalia > Chiroptera > Vespertilionidae > Lasiurus > Lasiurus borealis. The sequence continues at coordinate 4,575 of PVJN01038545.1, forward strand.
TGTGTTCTTCACTCTGAATTTTTTTTTTTTAAGGAACACATTTTAACCAACTTAAAAATAAGTACTATTCTTGTACTAAATCTGTCCACTTTCAATCAATCAACCAACTTCTTCAATAACAATAAATACATATAGCACTTACTACATACCAGGCATTGTTCTAGGTTGCTTATATATATTAGTTCATTTATTTCTCACAATTTGTGAAGTATCATTAGACCCATTTTTTAAGATGGAAAAACTAAGGCAGAGAAAAGTAACTTGCCTATGTCCAACCAGTAAATAATGGGATCTGCTAATAGGATCCATGCATTTAATTACCATGTTATTGGTAGTATTGGTTATGACCTATTTACAAACTCTTTTTACCACACTACTATCTTCCTGCCTAATCTCTGCCCCCTTCATACAATTTGTGGCTTTGCCAATATTGCTGACTTTTTCTCATGTAAAATAGAACAGTAATAAACCATACTCATATTTATCCTAAAAAAAAAATCAATGATCTTTACTGAAACCTTATTATCACTATAGTTCACAAATCCTTAAATCTTTAGTTTCTTTTCTGAATAAAACTCTTAATTTTCTTATATTTAAAAGACATACACATCAGTTTTATTGCTATCAGAAATTTAGTTTTTTCTTTTATATTTAAAACTAGAGGCCTGGTGCACCCTCTCCAATCTGGGACCCCTTGAGAGATGTCCAATTGCCCTCTCACAGTCCAGGACTGCTGGCTCCTAACCACTTGCCTGCCAGCCTGCCTGATTGCTCCTAACCACTTCTGCCTGCCAGGCTGATCACCCCCTAACTATTCCCCTGCCAGCCTGATCCATGCCTAATGTTCCCCTGCCGGCCCAATTGTCCCTAACTGCCCTCCCCTGCTACCCTGGTCACCCCTAACTGCCCTCCCCTGCAGGCCTGGTCCCCTCCAACTGTCCTCCCCTGCAAGCCTGGTCACCCTCACCTGCCTTCCTCTGCCAGCCTGGTCACCCCTAACTGCCTTCTCCTACTGGCCTGATTGCCCCCAACTGCCCTCCCCTGCTGGCCATCTTGTGTCCATATTGGGGCAGCCATTTTGTGTGTTGGGGTGATGGTCAATTTGCATATTACCTCTTTATTATATAGGATCGTTAACATGGTCTAGAGTTTTAGGTACTAATAATTATTTTTGCCTTAATTCATTTGATAACCTCATGTTTAAAGAAGTGATACTATCTTTCTAGTTTGGATAAATAATCTAATAAATATCCATAAAACATCTGGAAAGTCATAAATGAAACTGTTAAATAAATGCAAGTATTTTAATGTGACATGTAAACATGTCTAGAACATTTACATGTCTTCTTTGTTTGCGAACTATATTTTTGTTTTTCTTTGATTCCTCAAACATGAATGGTTTCTAGTGTGGAGAATATGGGAGAAGCAGGTAGTCTTTAAAAAAGGTGAGAACATTTTAATTTAGTGAACACATTTTTTGTATTAGGTGCCTTTTTTCTTTTTCTAACTTATTTTTATTGATTTCAAAAAGGAAGGGAGAAGGAGAGATAGAAACATTAATGACAGAGAAACACTGATTAGCTGCTTCTGGAACGGATCGAGCTGCAACCCAAGTATATGCCCTGACTAGGAATCGAATCGTGACCTTCTGGTTCATAGTTCTATGCTAAACCACTGAGCCATGCTGGCCGGGCGAGGTGCCTTTTTACAACACACATAACCTCATGCAGTCTTTACGAGCAGATCTGGGGAGATGGTCACATCAGCAGTTTGTCCAGGTCTAACCATACAGCCATAGTAGCCAGCAAAGTTGGCAATAGGCCATGGCTTTTGAATGCATCACATATCTACTCCCACGCTACTGGTTGTGTTTGCTTGTGTTGTCTTAAAACAACAGCCACCATGATTTATGAACTCAAACACTTTTAACCTTGTCTTTCACACCCTTATTTATACTGGAAGCTGAACTTCAAACTGCCTGTATCATCCACAGCTCCCTTCACTGGGCCTGACCTTCTTTGAACCCATTTTGTTCTGCATTTAACATCTGGCCTGCCATCCCAGCCACTGCTGATTCTACCAGGGTGGCCCTGACTTGCACCAGTTAGGGTGTTTCCAGTTTTAGGTGATGGAAAAACCCTGTCAACCTGGTTTGAGTGAAAGAAAAGAACCTTATTGGCATGCATAGCCGTAGGCCCAGTTGGCCTCAGAAGCAGCAAACTACGCCACAAAGATCTGATCTCTATTTACCTCTGTGTTGGCAGGTTGTCCCTGATGGTGACAAGTTTACAGCTCCCTGGTAGAGACAAAATGGCTGCTTGTAGTTTACATCACTATAAGTTTGGGGTAAAGGGAATGCTCCATTTTCAACAGTTTCAGCATCTAATTGGTTTGGATTGGGTTCTTCAACTCACAGTGGCCACTGGTCATCACATGGCCTGTGTATGTATTCACATTTCCATCTTCTTATAAAGATTCCAGTAACTGGATTAGGAGGCCCACTTACTCAGTATGCTATCATCTTAATAATATCTGTAATAACTCTATTTCTATATAAGGCCACAATCTGAGCTACTGGGGGTTAGAACTTAAAACATTTTTAGGGGAAGACATAGTTCAACTACAACACATACCTACATGAATTGTATAGACAATTTCTCCACAAATCAGATACACATCTAACCATTATGGCAGAATTACTCCAAATACACAAACTTTATACAAAAGGCATGTGACATTGCAGTAAGTACCTATGATGAAGATGTGTTTCTTGTTTATGAAATATTCTTAGTTATGTTATTCATTAAGCAGTCTTTGGGTTATTAACTTCTAAAAGTAAAAATAAAATAAAATAAAAAAATCAGTATTTAAAGGTAATATTGAGGAATAATTTTTATTTCATTTATTTAAAAATCTTTTTTAGTCGCTGCTTTAATAAGGTCTGCTACTTGGGAAAAATAAAATTGATATAGTAAGCAAAATATAAAAGCACTAAAAATACATCCAGCACTATGATGGCCTCTTAGCTCCTTGTTTTAAAAGGGGAAAAGCATTTTAGGCAGAGGTAAGATTCAATCTTTTTAATTTTATTTATTTTTATTGAATTTATTGGGATGACATTGGTTAATAAAATTATACAGGTTTCAAGTATACAATTCTATGATACATCACCTGTATATTGCATTGTGTGTCCACCACCCAAAGTCAAACCTTCTTCTGTCACCATATATTTGACACTTAGCTCCTTTAAGAGTGTCTTTTGTGGAGCTTTGGGAAGGCTCCGATGGCCATGTCTTTAAGGAAGAGAGAATCTTGAGTAACTGCAGGAAGTAATGACCATGTGGAAGAGAGCTGTGGAGGAGCTGGAGGCAGTCACCAAGAACATTTGGCACAAAAGGGTATGGAATGCATAAACAAGTTTTGTCCTGTTGAATGCCAAACTCTCTCTTAAAAAGAAATGCCAAAGAGACCTTTTAATAGTTTTAGAGAGGAGACTCACTTTGGAACTTTCCAGAATAAAAATGTAAGGTAGGGAAGAATTGTCAATAATTTTATATTTACTTCATAAAATCCTTAAAACATTAGAGGTAAAAAGTATTATGGACATTTTTAAAATAAGAAACAAAATAATTTCATTTGTGTATCTTCTCTCCACAGAAACTTCTTCCACTCCCTCGTGTCTTCCACATTGCTATACCCAGAGTCTGTTCTATCCCAGAGCTCAGAGAATCATCTCATTCTCCCCAAAAGTCTGCTGTGGATCCCTATTACCTTGAACAATAGTTTTCAAACTTTTAGTTTTTCATTGCAGAATCCTTTTATGAAGGGAAATCAGTATAGACTTTATCTGTATCTATTTATGTGTATCTATATCAATTTATATATATTTTTGAAGACAGACTTTTTATAGGTTCAGAATAATATTTAATTATCAAGTTGACCAGAGCAAAGAAACTATTTTGTTAAAGAGACCTTTGAAATTAGGCAGTAAAATATAGATGAAAATAAATATTGGTGTTATTCAACATTAGTAGTCAATATCTGCATTTTAAAAAAAATATATTTTATTGTTATTTTACAGAGAGGAAGGGAATGGGATAGAGAGTTAGAAACATCGATCAGCTGCCTCCTGCACGCCCCACACTGGAGATGTGCCCGCAACTGACCGGAATCGAACCTGGGACCCTTCAGTCTGTAGGCCGACGCTGAGCCAAACTGGTTTCGGCCAATATTTGCATTTTATTATAATAAAAAGAAAACCCTGATCCATGCAGATAGTCATAAATCTGTTGACATTTTATCCAGACTTGTCCTTTAAAAATGCAAACCTGATTACCACATTTCACTAACTCTAAAATGCAATCAACTGTATGTTATTTTATGAATAGCACAGAAAGAAAAAAAATGCTAATTAAATTTGATTCTGGGGATAAGACATAAAAAAAGTGTACCTCACAATCATTGGAATTTAGTATTCTGGTCACTTCCTCCTCCTAAAAATCAATGGCTCTGGTTCTCTCAGAATCAGGACAAAGCTCGCAATTATGTTCTAAGAAGCCTGCTTGGCCTCACTACCCTGATCTTTGCATCCAGCTGCACAGGCCTTTTTTCCAGTTGACCAATCTTCCAGATGGCAGATCAAGCTTCAGTTCCTCTGGAGAGCCTTCCTCGACCTCCTGACCAGGTCACATCCTTGAGCACTTGTGTGTTTCTCCTTGACAGCACTTACCATGTTGACATCTCGTTTTGTTCATATCTTAGTTCAGCTTACGTGGTTATATGCTCAGCATCCAGCTCCATGAGGGCAGAGAACATGTGCTTTTGCTCCCTTCTGTATCCTTATGTTGGGTACAGCACTCAGTAGTGACTGTTAGTAGAAAGCACTCAAACATTTGTTGAGTAAATTAAAATCATTTTGTTGCCCATTTTAGGTACTCTTCAATTCAGAGGATCCAGGAGATCCAAACATGTGAGAGTAGTTAATTAAAACTTTCATTTTATAGTTGAATTACCAATATCTACCAAATTCTGAGTTCTTGTCACAAATACCAAGTTCAGACCAAAAAATATTGAAAATTGCTTACTGTATGTTAAATCTCTAGCTTGATATTATCCTCACAAGGTGGTCAATGTGTTTTGGGGGAACTCTGGGGTTCCATGTTCTATGCTGAGATGGTACTTCTGAGCTTCTCCTGATCTTCAGGCTTTCTCTATCTGACTGTACTTGCCTTGTACAGGCACGAATCCAAACAGGGTTGATCATAGCTCAGCCTTCCCAAACAATGACACATTTGTGAGAAATTACTGTATTCACAGTGATGACAGATGCTTTCCTCTGTGGTCTGCACCAAAACATGTTCATCTAGATTTTGGAAGCACAAGTTAAGGCGTTAAAATTTGATACATACAACACGTGAAAGTGTAGGTATTTCCTTTGTGTTACAACTTTTAAATTAGTGAAAAATGTTCCCAAAGAGAAGATTTGAATAAAATGTTTGTAGAACCTCACTGTTCCATTTATTTGTAAAACTAAAGGGTAATTTGAAAACCATTGACTGGTTGGATCAAGTCTTAATTCTTGATTTACACTTCCTCATCTGCTCCTGGCTGCTTCTCAGTGGTACGGACACGAAGCTTTACTAATACATCCTGCAGTAGTACATGATTTATCACTCAGCCCCAGAACAAATGCTGGGCTCACACATCCTTGGCTCACATGACTGTTCCTAGCTCTTCGTCTTCATCTCAGCTCACATCTAGGCCTCATGAAATCTCCTTGGACCTAGGCAGGATACCTTCCAAATGCTCTCACCAGCTGGCTCAGATTTCCACTGTCCAATCCCTTGCTGGAGTCTTTATTGTCGGCATGGTCCAGGACTTGGTGAGCAAACACTTCATAAAGCCCTTTCTCTCTCAGCCTTGTCAACCTGGATGGCTTCATTTTTGCCAGTAGAAAAAAATGTGCATCTTGTGGCTTTAAACTATATTTCCTTGATCACTAGTAAGGTGAATCATCTTTTCATATGTTTGTCAGTCATATGTATTTCTTTAGTAACTGTTCATAGTCATTGTTTATTTTTCTATGAGACTATTTACCTTATTACTTTATATATTAACTAGGGGCCCAGTGCACAAATTCGTGCACCTTGAAAGGAATTGTGGACCAAGAGGCTGTAGTAAGCATAAGGGCGGGTCTGGCCCATCCTCCGTGCCTCATCTGGCCCCTCCTGCTGCAGCCTCCAGTCCTCTGTCTGCCAGCAGCCCCGCTCCTGCCACTGCCACTGCTCCCACACACTGATGGTGCTGGCAGTGGGTGCGAGTGGTGGCTCCAGCACCAGCAGCAGGTGTAATGGGGCCAGTGCCCCGCTTGCAATAGGTGCAAGTGCCGAGTGGGACTGTGGCACGTGGGAGCAAAGAATTTTCAGTAATTCACCAGATGCTCACCCTGATGACAGCAAATGGCACCCCACTTTGGTCTGGTGCCCCCCCTGACCTGCCATGGCTGACGCCTGCCATGTTCCCACATGCCCCCTGTTGGTCAGCACATGTAATAGCGACGGGCTGTTCTGCCATTTGGTCTATTTGCATATTAGGGATATATATATATATGTAACTTTTTAATACATAGTATATTAATGCTTTGCCTAATAAATATGTGGCTAACATTTTCTCTCAGGTAATTTATTAAATGTGTTTTAAGTGTCATTTATGAAACAAAATTTTATTTAAATGTACATGGGTTTCAGATTTAGAGTCTTGCATAGAATCTACCTCCAGATTAAAACAATATTCTTTATTTTTTCACAGTGTATATCTGTGTATTCAGCACTTAGTTACTCAATCTAATGAAACTTTTCAATGTATAATATGAAAGAGAGAAAGATTTAGGTAATTTTTAAAATTTTTGTGACAATTTTGATTGTGAACTATCACTATAATTATTGAGTGGATCTATATTTCCTCATTGACTTGAAATGTCAAATGGGCATTGAAGATAAGACTCAAAGGAGGATTTGGATATATGGAGACTAATAAGAAGTGACCCAGATGATGGGGCCCAAGTGTACAGTGACAGAATGGGAAAGTGGTGGGTATTATTTGAGCATGGTGGTGGTCCCAGAGTCAAGATATTTGATCTGAGAGAAAAACTACCAATTTAAGTTTTAATATATAACTAAATGATCATTTTTTGTTTTTTAAATCAAATTCACTATCCATCCATAACAGAAACTTTTAGCAAACTTGAAATAAAAGGAAATATTGTTAATGTGATTTTTATAAACATATAGCAAAATTATACTTTATGGCAAAATATGAAAATCCTTCCTCATAAGTCCAGGAATAAGAAAAGAATGCTTTGCATCATTTCTTTTCAATATTTTAGTGACAATCTTAGCCAATGGAGTGAGGCAAGGATAAAGAAGGTATGAGGATTAGGAAGGAATATGTGTCATTATTCAGAGTGACATGAATATATCCAAAAACCTAAAAGAATTATAATTATTACAATTAGCAACTGACTTTTGGCAAGATCACTAGACCCTGATAAAAGTTCTAGATAAAAGGAAATTTACCAGAAACAAAAATCGATTGTTTTTGTTACTAGTTACAAACAGAAAATAAAACTGTAAAAAGGACTTTATATGTTAAATTCCTATACTATGAGGAATCACTGAGCAAAATTAAAAAATAAAAAATTCTAAAAATAAATATATACTATTTTTGCGGATTAGAAACTTGATAATAAAGATGTTATTTGACCACAAATGGATCTATGTATTTCATTATAATCCCAATCAAAACATCAATAGGTATTCTTGTGGAAATATAAGCTGATTGTAAAAATAAATAAAATAACATAGCTGTGAGCTGACTAACAGCTACTACAAACATTTACATTGAAATGTAAAGTTTGACTAATTTGTCATTAGAAGAAGACAATGCCATATAGATTCTTAAACATTTCTCAGTATTTGCTGCCATATACCAGACACACTACTGGGTATTTTGCAAATAACACTGCACAGAATCTGTTTCTGAGACACTCAAAGAAAAAATGAGTTCTGTAGTCACAAGCCTGTAAAAAACTCTATTCTACACTCTCCTCTTGGAGATTTAATACTGCGCAATAGGATTTTAAAGGCTCTGAAAAATTCTGGGAGAAGCAAATAGAATTGTGTTTAATCCTGGATTTTCTAAACTTATTTGATCATGAATCATCTCTTAGAGAAACACTGGCTTAGAATGCTTTCTAAAATATTTTAAAAGTATGTTTATTGATGAGAGAGTGTGCGTGTGCCCAGACTGGGGATTGAACCTATAACCCTTTTGGTATAAGGGATGATAAACCAATTGAGCCACTTGGCCAGGGATAGAGTGCTTTTTTATATACAATTGGTTTTCACCAAATCTGTGAAGTGGCCAAGGGTTGAACTGTTCATTTTAGAGATAGAACCTCTGGCAGGTGAAGATTTACACCAGGCCTTTGATGCAAATGCAATTTTCCTTAAAAAAAAAAAAAAAAAAAAAAAAAAATCCAGGGCTTTTTCCCAGGTAAAACACTACTTTCGTGTGAAATAGCATTTTAGAGATGGAATAAACCTTAGTGATCTCTTGGACTAGTAACCTTATTATGCTGATGAGACAACTGGGCCCAGACAAATTAAGTGCCTTGCCCCAGGTCAAGAGCTTGCAGACTAGCAGGAGGACTAAAAGGATCCATGACTCAGTGACTCCCAATTAAGTGCTCTACTGCCCCATATAATTAGGAGGTAAATCTGTGTTAATGCAGGGTGAACCCAAATTAACTGCCTAGATTGATTAGGTGCTGAATGAATGATTTACCTGGAAATAGATGATACTAGAACTATGTGGAGTCTTGTAATTTTGAAATGAGGACCTAAAAGCTACTTGATGACTAGTTGATAATATGGCAAAGTACTGACTATTGTTACTTTTAAGAGTTTAATCACATTATTTGTATTATTTTACCCCTCTCCTCCAAAAAGTGCCACATGCCACTTGAAAAATTTAGAAGGAATTGAAATTTTGCATTAAAAACGTCTTCACAACTCGAATGAAGCACATCCTGGAGAGTCACGATTGGGAATTATTTTTCTTAAGTGTGTCAGGTATGAGGAATAGAAGAGTAATGAAGAGGGATAAACACCTGGCCAAACCTGTAGGGCAGGAAAGGGTGTTTACAGCAGGTGCTGCTGTCAGAAAGAGCAGCAGGGAAAACCAAAACCTTCCTTGAGCAGGGTGGGGCTGAAAGTTCTAAAATGCCGAGAAGAAGGGGAAAGCCTATCTTTTAATGATAGAGGGAAAAACAAGGGGTGGGGGGAGAAAGACAGCTGAAAAAGAGGAGGGTAAGTCAAACCATAAAAAATGGAAGGGTAAAATACATGAAAGCAAGTATAGTATTCTGGTGATTTGGGGCTTTAAAAGAAGCACGTGTGCTCTGGCTGGTGGCCATTGGGCAGAATGGGTAAGGTAGCTTTGAAGTCTGAGGTAGCTCTTAAGTCTGCAGAAACATTCATTTCCAACAGAGGGAGGGTTCCTTTAGGGACAAGGAAAGAGTAAGCTTTATTTTCTCCATGTATTTGACTCTGGGGACAGGCTCACAACAGAGCATAATTTAGGGGTTCCTGGGTTCCCTGAGAAAACACCATCACAATAACAAATTGACTGCATTCCCACCCAGCTCTCAAAATCTGCAATCTGGTGTCTACTTAATATGACTTCAATTTACTTGAGACATTCTGTTCTCTAAGCTTTATTGGAGGGCAAATAAATCTTTTCAGCATACCAGCTTTGCCTTGTTTTACACTCAGCATCTGTTTGTAGCTCATTAGTATTACCTTATAACCAACAAGACAAGAGAGGGCAATTGTTGTTTCTCAAAAATAATTATTACCTACATTAAAAACGAAAACAAAAGCAAAAATGAAAGGTCAGAAGTTTCTGGACACCAACATATCCTTAAAATTTCCCAAGTAACCAATAACTCATTTTGCACCCCCTCTAAATTTGTAGAATTAGAATTACTTACATCCCTAACTCCCCTCCCACCAAAACAAAACCACAGCAGGATCTTTGGTGACAAGTTATTAATGCTACCCATCATTTAATGTGGGAGGTGGTGCTGGTGAAACTTCTGTACAGGGTAGGGCAACCTGTCTGAGTAAAAGTTAACTACTTTAAATTTTTATTGCTTTTCTCTGAATATAAAAATAAATGCTCAATGTAGAAAAATTTAGATCTTTCAGAAATATGCAATGAAGAAAGTGAAAGCAATCCCTAAGAGTGAATCACTCCAGCTTTTCTCTCCAACATTTATGTTAAACAAAATAAAACTGTAGTTGTTTTTTAAACAGGATCATATGATGTTTAATCCAGCAACTTGTGCTTTTCTTGGTTACAATTTTACTTGTTCGACTAAATAATCAGAGATCCATCATGTTACTTTAAAAGGTTGTATGTTTTCTGTAGAAAAGATGTTTTTTACAATTATTTTACTTTGGTGAACATTCTTGCTTGCATATCCTTATACACATGTAAAAACATTTTTGGATATAAAATCCTAAATATGGATTTGCTGGGTCAACATGTTCAGGTATTAACATTTTCATTAGACTGTTATTAAATTTTAAATTTTTAAAATTGGTCAGTGGCTTGAAATGGCAAATGACTTTGTTGCAAAGTCTCTCAAACAATAGTCACCAAGTCTAGTTTTCTTTAATTCTCTTTTCAGGAGTCACTGAAATAACAGTTTGTTGTCACAGGCTCACATTCAACCTCTGTTTGTCAGTATTACAACTCTAAAGCATGCCAAAAATATTTTTGTGGAGTGAGATTTTGGATTTTTTTTTTTCAGATGACATAGGCTTCAGGTATGTTTTTAAAGTTTTTTTTAAAATATATTAATTTTTTACAGAGAGGAAGAAAGATAGAGAATTAGAAATATCAATGAGAGAGAAACACCAATCAGCTGCCTCCTGCACACCACCCACTAGGGATGTGCCCGCAACCAAGGTATATGCTCTTGACCGAAATCAAACCTGGGACCCTTCAGTATGCAGGCCAAACCGGTCAGGGTTGTTTTTAAAGTATTGAGGAAGCTTTAGATAGATAGATAAAATAAGACTAATCTACTACCCAATACTCCCTTATTTAAGCTGCTGCAGAGAATATGATGTTACTATTGGGACAAACCTGGGTTACTAGCTGCAGGAGGCCACGTCTGACTAGGGTATGAGTACTATTTCTAGCCGTTTTCAGTATTTGTCACATTAAACCCAAGCCACTAACTCTGATTACACTTCCATTTTGAGAGCACGAAGAAGACAGACTTTCAAGAGCAAAAATACTTATAACAGGAACCTCCTGGACCACCCACTCTAAAATGATTTGTGCTTCCTCTGGACTCACAGATTTTAAAATGTCTGTGCTACTCATTGAACTTGGCAATTTTCCTTTGGACTTAAAAAAACCCAAACAAACTAAAAGTTAAACTGTTTGTGTTTATATAAATCAAATGACTAACTATATTGCCCTCACTGTATTATATAACCTTCATGAGAGGCAGTACAGTACTTTGTTTAGTTCACTGATGTTTCTCAGTATCTAGAACAGTACCTAGCCTATAAAAGGTGTTCAAATACATATGTGTTGAATGAATAATAAATTCTTGGAAGGCAGGAATCTTCTTATATTTTACATCCCCAGAGAAAATGTCAAGTTGCTGATAAAAATTAAAGAAACACTCTTCATCCAGGAACGCTGTATGTGTAATATCCCTGGCCTAAATGAAATTCAAGATTCTTCCAAGCCTTAACTTTTATGAGGTACTAGTTAAAAAAAAAGAAAAGATCCAAATATATATACACATATATATAAATATATATGTATCTATATAAAACTAGAGTAAGAATAATTGGATCTTTGATTTAGAAAGCAGTGCACTGATTTTTTTTAAACCTTCAAATCATTATAAAGATCAGATTTGACCTCAAGCTGCATTCTATAAAGTCCCTTGTTAAAAACAAAACAAAACAGAACCCAAACAAAAACATGGCATCAAGTTGTTAACTGAGAATGCCTCTATAAGCCTTAAAAAAGTTTTAAATGTTACTGTGTAAGCAAGAAGGCAAAGGAAATATTTGTGTACATTTTATATTCTACACTTTGCCAATGGTGGTATGCTTTCAAATCCATGTCATATGTGCAATTATTTGGATTTAAGGCCAATAAAAATAAAAGCAGTAAAAGATGTATAAAAAAGGAAATTTAAGTGAAAGAAGTATCCATCTAAACCTAGTGCATATTTTGGATAAAACCCAACATTTGGGGGAATAAAGACAGAAAGCAATAGAGATAAAAAATGTACAAGAATAAGTTTTAGAAATTTACTCCAGAAAATAGTCCATCTTATAAAACACATTTTAATTTTAGTCTTTTAGTATTTATTTATGTCAGACTACCTCTTAGTGGATATTTGGTTTCCTGTGTCAAGACTTAGAAAAATTACTTTGCGGTTAGAAAAAGGATATTCTCAAGTCAGTTGATTGAAAAAAACTTTTTTTGGCTTACTATTTTTTACAACAAATTTTACTTTATAAAGACAGTGAATTAATCAGATTTGAGATGAACTCTCACTGGTAGAACTGTAGTGAATATATTCAATTTACTTAAAAAAAAAGAAAATGGATCATCCCTGGAAAGAATTTTATATATAAGCACTCACAGAAACAATAGGGCCTAAAATAAAGGAGGTTTTGACTGGTAAAAAAAAAAAGGAGAAAGAAAAAAAAATTTAAGAATACTGGGGTGGGGAGAGACAGATTTTATAAGACAGAGTAAAGGAAGGCATGTGCCTAAGTTAGAGGAGAGAGCAAAGTCTGAAGAACATCAACAACAGAAGCATTCTTGGGGAAAACTAATGTCAGGGCCACTCCTATGGTTCATTTCTTAAAACAAAATGGTAGACAAGTATTTAACTTGCTGAGGCTTACAGTGTTAAGAGTATAGTACACTTGTAATAACAGATCATTGAGAAAAAGAATTACTCAAAAAAAATTTTAAGAAGACAAATTATGGGAAAGACTGTAAAATAAAAATTAGAACATTCTTACTTTAGGTAGATCAAAATAAAAAATAATGAAGTAGGAATAGGGTAAGAAGGTATTATTGGTTCCAATCACTCAGGTTAGAAAGGTAAGAATTGTTAGGATCATATATATCTTAAAGCGAATGGCAAATAATCATTGCTAAAAACTGTACAAAAAAGTAAAACTTCAAAAATTAAGAAATTCCAATGTAACGTGTAAAAATTCCTTAAGAAGCTTGTTTAACTAAAAATTTAACTTTGGCAGGCTATCACCACGTGGGAATCTTACTATTATGCCTGAAATATTTATAAATTTTAGATGAAAAAAAAAACAATTACTAATATGTTAAAAGGCGCTTTTGAAGCTATATATATATACATAATGGCATATACATATGCCATTCCCTGCCTTCGTAAGGGCTCCTGGAAAAACAGATGAAATATTCACTCTCTACCCCAAAACAAGTACGTGCAAAGTTACTAAATTTCTTTTTTTTATAGGAATACCATCTACTAGAGGGCAAGGTGCCTGAGGATCTTCTCTATCTCGGGGGCAGGCGTTTAAGCTCAGCCAAGGAATCAGAAATCAAGGTGTCGGGAGGAGGCCCCCAGTTCCAGGGCTTCGTTTCACGGGCATCCTAAAACCGTCCAAAAAGCCCCCCTTGCAGGAGCTCAGGTAGACACAAAAACAGGCCGACGGGGACTTTACTACAGCGATAACCTAGCCCTCGGCCTTATTGTTGGGGAGCAGATGTCATTGTGGGTGGGGCCGGCGCGCGGAGCGGCTGAAACACTCGTGTACCACCTCCTGCACTTTCAATGGAAAATAGGAAGGCTCCCCGAAGGTAAGGGCGACGCTCTCCAGGGCTCGTCCCTACTAGGAATAAGGAAGTTAGGATGTGACCGTGGCACGCGTAAAGACCACAAGGAGAGATTTAAAAAAAAAAAAACAATCCGCCAGGATTAAGCTCTGCCCCGGGGAAAGGGATCGTCCCCTCTCCCCCTCCCCTGCCGGCTCCTCCTTGGGACACTTGGATGAGTCTTTCTTTCCCTCCTTCCCACGCCGAGGCGAGGCGGCACGCAAGCCGGGGACGCCTGTTTTTTTTTCTCTTCGCGCGGAGAGAACTCGACGGGTAGGAACCCTCGGTCGCAGGGAGGGAGCGGGCGGCGTGGCGGGGAGGCAAAGGGAGCTCGCCTGGGACGAGCAGGGAGGGCTCTGGGATCGGGAAGAGGGAACGAGGCGGGCCGCCGCCGGGCCGACTGGAGGAGGCCGAGGTGACGAGGAAAAAAAACCTGCCGGCTGGGCGAGCTCGGGCGGCCGGGCGCTTCCGGCGGGCCCCCAGCCACTCTCGGGCCCAGCGCGCGGCTTCGGCGTTCCGGGCTCCGCCGGGGCGGGCAGGTAGTTTAGCCGAGAGGGGTTAAACCGCGCGGCTCGCACTTGCCTGGGATTGGGTGATCATCATCTGGTAGTAGTCTTTGCTCGGCGCTGGGCCTTGTCCTACGATTTCGAACAGAGTCTCCGGCAGCCACGACGCCATCTTGGGACGCCACCGTCGTCGCTAGGACAACCAGGAAGAGGCGGGGTTTGCTCGGGGTCATGAGGCCAAAGCCGTACTTGAAATCTTCTTTGGAGCTGGCGAGGGGGGTTGGGGTGGTTGTTAACTTGAGGTGATGTCCCCTTTTCCCAGGGTCTCGAGGCACTCTGACCGGTGAACTTTCCACCTCAGGCCTCCGGTGACCCGAAAGGGGAATTAGTTCCTGCTGCCACGGAGGGGCGGGGGTGACCCCGGCGGAGGGATACGGAGTGAAGCCTCACATTTCCCTTCCTGGTCCCTCGAAGGGGATCGGCAGGAGACCGCCGGCCGCCGGGAAGTGGATCCAGGCGTTAGGGTAGGGAGGAGGGGCGGTGTGAGGGGCCGCGAGTAGGGAGCGGGGCCGGTCCCGCGGCCCAGCCCGTCGGCGCCGTCGGCAGGCAAAGTAGTTCCCCCTGAGGGTGTTGGAACGGGCGGGCGGGGAGGGCGGGCGGGCGGGAGGCGGCGCAGGCGGAGGCGCACGCCGCCGCGGTGCTGCGGCTCAGCTGATAATTGAAGGGACCCGAGGAGCCGCCGCCGCCGCCGCTGCCTGGGGGGGTGGGGGAGCGAGTGGAAGTTACTGCCGCGCCACCGAGTCCGCACCGGAGACTTTGGGGCCCAACTAGGTAACTGGGGCGCCGTGGCGAGCGGCGGGGGTCGGGCCTGGGGGCCAGGAAGGGGGTTGCGCTGAGGGGGTTGGGGGGGGAAGGTGACGGCGGGGAGGAGCTGGAACAGAAAGTCCCAGGAAGCCCGGTTGTGTCATCGCCGCGAATCGGGCCCCCGCTCAGGCCTGCGCCCGGCGGCGACGGCAGGGCCGCGGCAGGACCGGGCTGAGGGGGGGGGTTTGACCGAGGGAGACGGCGGCCGGAGAAGAAACCTGGACTGGGCGGGAGCTGGGGGGTCGGAGGTGGCGGGGGGCAGGTCGTCGCTGGGTTCCCCCCTCTCCAGTACCCCGCAATGAAGGAGGCCCAGGGCCCCTGACGGAACCGGGGTGAGGCGTGCGGTGGGTGGTTGGGAGTCCGGAGGGGAGGGGGGGGGGGAG
>PVJN01038546.1:0-20300 GCA_004026805.1 Lasiurus borealis
GCACAAAATACATTTTTATTTTCTTTTAAAGCTTATGAAAAGGAATCTACATAATGTTAAGAGAATGACCTCACACCCTGTCCATCAATACTGTAAGTATTTTATTTATGGTCCAAAGATTATAAACAGCCTCTATTCTTTTGAAATTGTTTTATATAATGGAAAATATTGGACCTCTTTCCTCAGCTTCTTTATTTCTTATCCTTTGCCTTTCCTCTCGTATTTCAGATCTTACAGGTGCTCAGGATGGCAGTGTACGCATGTTTGAATGGACACGACCTCAGCAACTTGTCTGTTTCCGCCAAGCTGGCAATGCAAGAGTAACCAGACTGTATTTTAATTCTCAAGGCAACAAGGTTAGTTCTTGGGGGATTACTGCTAACCCCATCTGAAAATAATTGTGGATGTTCTTGAGGATATGGTTAGTAAACTACATCTAAAAGCAAATCAGTGACCCTGTATTTAGCTGAGCAGGTAGTTTGTTGGTGTCTCTTTACCCCCTTGTCTCTCAATAACAGCATAAATTCACAAAATTTTGTATGGCTTAGTTATCCTCTTAAAGATACGAAATATTTTGAGTTGGTAAAGAGCTCTGTTGTGTGTGTTAGTTGTCCTGTAAGCACATTCAAGCACCTGAGAGAAACCTTCCAGTTTCTGACTGAATTGTACTATAGAATATTGGAGGAAAACAGTAAAATAGGTGTAGGAAAGTATTTAAAAGGTAGCAGGCCATGCCTGGGTGGCTCAGTTATTTGGAGCATGTCCCTACACCAGAAGGTGGCGGGTTTGATTCCTGGTCAGGGCACACGCCTAAGGTTGTGGGTTTGATCTTCAGTTTGGATGCATATGGTAAGCAACCAATAGATTTCTCTCTCCCAAATTGATAAACATATCTTCAAGTGAGGATTTTTTTAAAAAGATGGTAAGGTCTTTGTAGTATTTGGACCTTCTTAGGACCTACAGCAACAGAAACATACATGTGGGCAGAATATTAGTTAAGAGCAGGTTAAGGGTCTCTGGTTTCTATAAATGTTCTTACCTGTGAGATGGATGCTAAGAATATTTAATATTTTAATATTTACGCCCTTTTTACAGTGTGGTGTTGCAGATGGAGAAGGTTTTCTGAGTATCTGGCAAGTAAACCAAACTGCAGCGAGTCCTAAACCTTACATGGTGAGTATCACTCAGCATTCCCGAATGTGTAGAGACCACTTGTTTATGAAGTGTCTTTTTCAGACAGTGAATCTCATGGGCGGATCTGGTTGGAAAGAGTCAAGTCTGTCCAGCAACCACAGCCCAGAACTCATCATTGCTCTGGTTTAAGACTGAAATGACCTGAAAAACAAAAACCTTGTTTTTCCCAGCTGAAGGGCAATCATTATATTTGAAAATTTTCACAAGCTTTCCATTTGCACAGTCCTACACAGGATACATTTTCATTACACTTTTATCCATTTTGAAAATTCTATTTTTAATGATAGAATTTTGTAGTGATACTTTATGTTAAGAATCAAACAGGTTGCAGGTACGGTCATCCCTTGGTATCTATGGGGGATTGGTTCCAGGACTTCTGTGGGTACTGGAATGTCTTATGTAAAATGGCTTTAGTCTTTGCATAGAACCTACAGACATTCTCCTGTATATTTTAAATTACTTATAATCCCTAATACCATCTAAGTTTTATGTAAATAGTTGTTTTACTATGTTGTTTAAGGAATAATCACAAGGAAAAAAAATCTGTACATGTTCAGTACTGATGTAGCCATCTCTGGCCTACCTAACTACAGATACTCACTAGCAACAGTGTAACTTAAAAAAAAAAAACACACACACACACGTATTTTTGACGTGCAGATATGGAGGGCCAACTGTATTACAGTTTTCTCCAGAATTTTGTTTAGTAGATTATAAAATAACCAATTCCAATAGGCTGCTTTATTCATGAATCCAAATCATACTACAGCACTTGTTGATATAGACAAGCATATTTTCACTGGGTGGGGTGAGGTAGGAGGAGAAGTGAAAAATGGTGCTCTTCTATCCAGAACTTCCACTTCATATATTTTGATTTTATAGTGTCTTGAATCTCCAGGGTTTTAATAGATTCCCAAATACTTTTAAATTTTCCTTTCTAGACTATACACGTTATATATATGAAATATTTCTCTTAAATTGGTATACTACAGACTGTCATAAAGTCTTTACAGAAATGGAAGTGATCCTGAATCTATCATTTACCTTCAGTCAGATTTATACCATAATAATTTAAAATAAAAAAATATGTTTTATTTTAAAATACCCTGACATCCTTCTTCTGGGTCTTATCTCCAAACTTCTACTCATCCAGCTATCCAACAGAAAAGTTCCGCCTGACTCAGTAAATGGTTTCCACGGTGGTAAATAGCTTTGGGAGGTGTTTGGGAAAGCCATAAACCTCTGGGTTATTTGCTGAATCACTTACTTTTGATCTGGTTTTTATAAGAACTAAACTTCACCAGGAGATGTGGCTAGGGAACAGGTGGTTGTAAGGAAGGTAGATGGTTACAAAGTTAATGTGACTTCCTATTGTGGTCTAATACTAGATGGGTATGTAATAAGAGTTTTTCTCCCTGGATGGTTGTTTATTATGATTTATATTTTTAAACTTTATTAAGTATATTTGAGATTATTAGCAATAAAATTGTTTGATTTTTCCCTTACTTAACCAAGCTATTTAATTAAAAGAGGTTCATCTACTTGGTACCTTTGCTGTGTATTCTGAAAAATATAACTTTGGTACCTTTGCTATGTGTTCTGAAAAATATAACTTTTAATTCCTTTTTTATTGTCCCTTTTCAATTTAAAAAAAATTATTGGGTATTAGTCAAACAATATGCAAATGACTGCTAATTATCTTACTATCACTTATTCTTTATTCTAGACTTTTTTTAAAAAAAAACAACTGTTCTTACCTCTTGCATATAGTATTATATTAGCAGAACTGTGTTTATACTGTACCAAATTTTACTGGATGTTTAGATAACATCCACTGCGCTTTGTTCTCCGTAGAGTTGGCAGTGCCACAGTAAAGCCACAAGTGACTTTGCATTTATTACCTCTTCAAGTCTAGTTGCCACATCTGGACAATCCAATGACAACAGGTAGGTTGACACAAAAGCAAAAATAAGTAGTAGTTTTTTTGGCAGACAGGTATTCTTGGAGGCTTTTTCCACCCTAGGAATACAAACACTTTGTTACATAATTCTTAGATTAGTTTTCCTTACCAAGAGAAAAACAAAAATTACTCCTAATTTAGTCCTGCATGTGTAATTATTACGTTGAAGCTACCCAGTCATTTCTTTGCATTTCTGTTAGTATTGTCATGTTCTTGATTAAAAAGCATTTAACACTCTGTAGCCATCATTCTCAACATCATCTTTGACCTCACACAGTTTTCATTGACAATGCATGCCTATGAATAACTTCATATCCCTGAGTGGTTCCCCCTGTAGGTATAGGAACATCTCTTCTACTCAGGACATCTCGTCCGTTTCCCGGCAGCATTCCTGGAAAAGGGAGGGACTGGGGGATGAGACTGGGCAGAGGCAGGAGGACCATGGACAGAACTGTGCAGTGTGAAAAAGATAAAATCTCAGCAGAAATACAGCCCAGTCCCAGCCGATACCCTCATTCTTGTTGATAATCACTACTTTATAAATGTAGTGAACAAAAAAAAGATTCAATAAGATATTTGACTCGAAGACAGTTTGCTCCTAGTGATGTCTTAGAACAATTATGCATGATGTAATTTTGTTATTCTTTGTTTTTTTATAAGAAATGTGTGCCTCTGGGACACTTTGATACCACCTGGAAACAGCCTCATTCATGGTGAGTTAAGGCCTATGGCTTTAATATACTCTGAAGGAATGCTTTACTGGTTTTATTTTACCAAGGGATCTAGTCAGTGTTTTATTGCATGGGTTGATGATGGAGAAATATTTAGAAGTTAACAAGGATATCTGGCTGTGTTGCCAAGGTAAAGATGTGTGGGCATAGAAATCCAGCTAGTTTACAGGAGCCTTGAGTTGTATTCTCCTCAGAAAATGTGGCAGGGAGGGCAGTGTTACTAACAATGCTGTGTAAGGAATTAGTTGCACTGTTCATTAAGATCTCATTTCTGTTGAGATCATTTTAAAGAATTGAACATAACCTAAAAGTCACCCTTACAGTGGGAGCTGGAAATAGGAGCAATACCATTTAAATATTACTTTAAGACAGTATTTTCCAAATTGGTATCCTAATGCTCTCTCTTCCTCATGATGCTGCTGGAAGAATGCTCCAGCCAATAAGTCTGATTAAAGCTAGGTAGATTTTTATATTTTTAGTTTTATTTTTTATATTTTTACTTCAGAGAGGAAGGGAGAGGTAGAGACAGAAACATCAGTGATGAGAAAGAATTATTGATTGGTTGCCTGCCCCCTACTGGGGATTGAGTCCACAACCCAGGCATGTGCCCTTGACCAGAATTGAACCTGGGACCTTTAATCTGCAGGCTGACTCTCTATCCACTGAGCCAAACCAGCTAGGGCTGGATTTTTATTTTTAACAGAAATATTCCTCAGTCTTTTACTATGTTTTTGTGGATTTTGAAAAGTGTAGTTGTTTCCCAATTTTATTTAACATCTTTTCAAGATTTGCCACTTAGTGGTTTGTGTTTTTAATCTTTAAAATGCAAAGAATCCAGGGAAGACTAACTCCCTAATGTGTATAATGTGTAGCTAGTCATTTTCAGATTGTGGTACTTGAGTTTCAGCTACTTACCTGAGAAGAACTTTTACCAGGTGTCTATCTGGGCAGGAACTGAGAGAGGATAAATACTTGTCAGTGGTGGTTCTCAGTGAGGTGGCAAGTGTGTCATGAGAAGCTTGGTCTCCTCTGCACTTTTGTGTCTATATCCTTCCTGTGAGGCAGCATAACTTAGTTTTTTAGGCTTAAGGTTTAAACTTCTGGTGTGTATGCTTTCACATTGAGATTACTGATAAGAATTTTTTTCTGCCATTGCTTGGCATTGTTTTTAACAATTTGATCCTATGATTATACTAGAGGCTCACTGCATGAAATTCGTGCACTCGGGGAGGGGTCTCTCAGTCCAACTTGTGCCCTCTTGCAGTCTGGGGGATGTCCAGCTGATGGCTTAGGTCCACTTCCCATGGGGAGCAGGCCTAAGTCGGCAGTGGAACATCCTTAGTGCTATGCTTGCCAGCCGTAAGCTCGGCTTCTGGCTGAGTGGCACTCCCCCTGTGGGAGCACACTGGCCATCAGGGGGCAGCTCCTGCATTGGGCATATGCCCCCTGGTGGTCAGTGCATGTCATAGGGACCAGTCAGTCCACTGTTCAGTCAATTTGCATATTAGCCTTTTATTATATAGGATAGAGGCCTGATACATGGGTGGGGACTGGCCAACCTGGGGTGGGTCCCTGATTAGGGTAGAGGTCCCTGCTGAGGGGTGGGGCCAGCAGGGGTGAGGGGCCGCCGTCATTCTGGTCATAAAGGTCGTTCCACTGTTTCAGTCACTGGGCTTTTATTATATAGGATGATTATAGAAATTAAAATGTGTCTAATCTCTGTATTAATTTCTATGTTATTTAAATGCACATTTACATGTCAGAATTGCCAAAATAGAATTTAAGAAAAGGCTCTTGTTTTTCTTCAGGTTTCACATGCCATGAGCACGGTGCCACAGTACTTCAGTATGCGCCAAAACATCAGCTCCTGATATCTGGAGGTAGGAAGGGCTGCGTCTGCCTTTTTGACATCAGGCAGAGGCAGCTCATCCACACATT
The DNA here is from genome assembly GCA_004026805.1 of Lasiurus borealis. Taxonomy (NCBI): domain Eukaryota; kingdom Metazoa; phylum Chordata; class Mammalia; order Chiroptera; family Vespertilionidae; genus Lasiurus; species Lasiurus borealis. The sequence goes on from PVJN01038546.1 coordinate 5,824, forward strand.
CCAGGCACACGACTCAGCCATTAAGGCACTGGCGCTGGATCCCTGTGAGGAATATTTTACTACAGGTTCAGCAGAGGGTAACATAAAGGTGAGTTGGTAGCAGAGGTTGGAATGTTCTATATAGTATGTTGTCTTTATCTGTTGTCAAGGCTTCTTGAGAAGAAAACCCTCAAACCCCCACCATGTTCTTGCAAATGAGGACATAAAGGGAAGCTTTGTGGAGATACTGTCTCCTGACACCTTTCCTTTTAGGTGGTTCTTCCTACATTGTTGTGGTTGGGATAACCAGATAGAGTTCTCTAAGGCATTTTGAATTGAGTATAGGAGTTTAATTAGGGCCTGGATATTTTGGTGACATTAGTTCAGCTCTTCCTCTCTCCCACCTCTGCTCTCAGTTCCTTACTCTGTTTGTAGTTGAGGTGAGGTTTGTGGCTGAGATGGTACTGTTCTTTTATATTGTGAGGCCCTAGCATAGCATTAGGAACATACTTAATCAAGTTAAATATGTAGTTGAATATAGAAATGGGGTATATGTGGTTAATATGAAATTATAAGAGAATGTGAAGAGAAATTTGAAAGAAGGGACAGCAAAGTGTAAGGACAGTAGTTAATCATCTGAGTGATTTATTTCCAGGTAGCTAAGCCATTAGGAAGAGTCAATGCGTGGGAAAGCTGGGCCAGCAGAACAGAAGTGAAGATCATGTTTTTGCTTTTGGTTCTTTCTCTCCTTTTTTTGTGACTTATACTTTGTTTTCTCTCTCCATCTTTTAAACCAGGTTTGGAGATTGACAGGCCATGGTCTGATTCATTCCTTTAAAAATGAACATGCTAAACAGTCCATATTCAGAAACCTTGGGGCAGGAGTCATGCATATCGACATCATCCAAGGCAACCGGTTCTTCTCCTGTGGGGCAGACGGCACTCTGAAAACGAGGGTCTTGCCCAATGCTTTTAACATCCCTACCAGGATTCTTGACATTCTATAGATTAAATATTGGAGCTTTATTTTTATAAACATTTCAATTAAAAAATACACTGCAGTAGTTATTAGGCATTTTTGCTTTCCAAGCAGTTAACATACTGAAAACAATACAGAGAATCTCTGTAGAAATTGAACCTGATTCAAGCTGAGTGTTGTGCTGAGTATCGCCTATACAGGTTGTTAGAATGACTGTGCATGTATCTTTTATCATGCTGACATTCTTAAAAAAAAAATCAAACCGAGATCATATGAAGGGTACTGTTCACTACATCATTTATTAAACCTGATTCAGAAAATATTAGTAAGTTATAATAATGAGAAGGACCTTTGTACCAAATTAAAGGAGAAAATGTTACTGGCTCAGGTTTTTCTTCTTATTCTTACCACTGACCGAAGCATGCCTGCAGTCTCCTCTGTTGAATGAAGGACAGTCGTGAGGTATTAGAAGCTCTTGATCACCGGAGTGTGCAGTGACCAGCGAGGTCGTTCCCATGCTTTCCTGCTGAATAGGTTTCCTGTTAGTGTTTAAACTGAGCTACTACTGTAACTTGCAAATGAGTGCAAATTTAAATGCAATGTTTTCCTTACGATTTGCACATTCACATTGTTTGGACTGCTAGTTTTTCTATTTAAACATTTGCCTTCATGTTAGAATGTAATAACGTGAACATGACACATTTGTAATTAACCAGAACATACCAGTGTAGTACTCTTTCTTTTTATGTATTCATGATTTAACACCCTCAACATTTTAAGGCTATGTTGAAACTACACCAGTAGAACATTCCATATTATACTTAAAAAGAATGTTAGGCTTTTTTGTGGCCAGTTAATAGTTGATGACATTGGTGATATTATTTATTACCACAGCCTATTGTATAAACTATGCAGGATTAAATATTATTTGCTTGTAAAATATTAGCCAGTGTTGTTATATTTTGCTGTACCTCCTTGGTTATGACCAAAAATATGTTAAGCTTTTGAAACCAATGTGTGTTTAAATGTTTACCAGCAAATTGTCTCATCATTTTAATAAGAATGCTTAATGCCTGTGCGGTAAATAGTAAAATATAATGGCATAAAAGCACTTTTCTCTGAAGGCAATGTGATGTTCAGGCTGTGCAATATGTATGTAAAAGAAAAATAAATTAATTTGTTTGAGTTTTACCTTAGTTTGGTCTGGCATTTTTGGATAATATTAAACTGTGGGGATTATTTTACCTGTGATAAAATGTGTAACTTTTAGAGAACTTTTAAGTTGTTAAGAAGTTCATTCATTCACGGATACTTACTGGGTACCTTCATCAGAAGGCATTTTAGGAAATGGGATACAGTGGCAACCCAAATAGAGAGGGCAGAGTGCTCAAGATGGGGATGTAGCTGGGTAAGGACTAACCTAATTTACTGAAATGCGGACTTTGGTGCTGATGCTGAGCTGGGAATGTTGCTTATTTGGGGTGTGGAGTAGTGAGGGAAAGGAGACATGCTTGAACACATGGGAGCACAAATTTGAAAAACATTGAAAACATGTACGTACACTTACCTCAATTTTGTTTATAAAAACCTGTATATGTTGCATTCTCTCCATCGCTGAATATATTACACTGAAATAGTCCCAGCTAATTTATTTGGAATCTGTAAGGTAATAGAATTTTCAAACTGAAATTTTAAACTATTGGTAGCTGCCATCTTCTTTAAGCTATTAAGTTTTTTCAGTTAAAACTAGAAGATTTAGGTTTATTAAAATAATTGAGCTGCCCTAGACAATTTGGCTCAATGGATAAAGCCTGTGAACCAAAGGATCCTGGTTTGATTCTGGTCAAGGGCACACACCTTAGTTGCAGGCTCCTCCCCCGTCCGGGTGCTGGTTGGGACTCATGCAGAAAGCAACCAATTGATGTGCTTCTGTCACATCGATGATTTTTTTCTGTCTTTCCCTCTCTCTTCCACTCTTCCTAAAAATCAATGGAAAAATATTCCCAGGTGAGGATTAACAATAACAACAAAATAATAATAGAGTCAATACCACAGAGAGTTTCCATCTATTCCCTTCATCAGTTTCCCTTATTAACATTTTGCATTAATGAAATACGTTTGTTATAATTAATGAACCAGTATTGTTGCAATATAAAGTCCGTGGATTACATTAAACTTCATGTTGTACAGTTCTGTTTCAACAAATGCATAATATCACATATCCAGTATTACAGAATCATACAGAATAGTCTCATTTCCCTTAAAAACCCAAGTTCACCTATTCATTTCTCCCTGTTTATCCCTAATGTTTAGCAACTACTGATCTTTTTCCTGTCTCCATAATTTGCCTTTACCAGAATGTTATATAGTTGGAATCATATACTATACAGCTGCTTTAGATTAGCTTCCTTCACTTAGCAATATGTATTAAGATTTCTTCATATCACTAATAATATTCTATGTACCACAGTTTGTCTATTCCCCTTTAAAAGAAACTTGGTTGCTTCTAGTTCTTCATAATTATGAGTAAAGCTGCCATAAACATTTGTGAGCAGGTTTTTGTGTGGACATAAGTTTTCAAATCATTTGGTAAAATACCTAAGAGTGAGATTCTGGATTGTATGGTAAGACTGTTTAGATCTGAGATTGAAATGGAATTATAATGGCATTTTTTTTCCTAGAGAAATTATGATAATGGTGATCATTTATTGAGTTCTTATTGCATACAGCCCTGAGGTAAGCAACTTATAGATTATCTATCTTACTTAACCTACAAAACCTATCAGATACTATCTTTTTTTTTAGAGACAATATATTTTTAAACCCTATTTTACAGGAGAAAAAGTTAAAACTTTGAGATATTAAGTATATAACTCAGAGGCATAAATATTCTCATTTAGTTTGACCGGAGTTCACACCCACTTAGCCTATATTATATTGTAAACTTTGTTCTGCAGATGTGTAAATCCTGCTCACAGATCCCCAAGAACTCTCCAAGAGAAGCTAGGCATATATTACCAGGTGGATTTTTGTATGTAGGTACAAGGATATAGCACCTGACGCAGACCAATCAAACCCTTTTTGATCTGCTTTCTACCCAAAACTCAAAATCTGAGTCTGGGTTCTAATGTTGCTCCAAGGTAAGGGAAAGGTCAGAGTAAGCACACTAACAAGAGGATCCAGAGGGAAAAAAACTTGTGGAAAACTTTATGATTCCAACCCCTAAAGCAAAACTGGCCCAAGCACTCTAGTTGGTTTGGCTCAGTGGAGAGAGAGTCGGCCTATGGACTGAAGGGTCCCGGGTTTGATTCCATGTACCACAGTCAAGGGCACATGCCCGAGTTTCAGACTTGATCCCCAGTGTGGGGCGTGCAGGAGGCAGCTGGTCAGTGGTCCTCATCATTGATGTTTCTATCTCTCCCTCTCCATCTCTGAAATCAATATACTGTACCAGAATATAAAACAAAACAAAACAAAACAAAAAACTGGCCCAAGCTACCCAGCCAGGCAGGATACTTTAAGTCTTTCAAAAGGATGGAGAGCAGTTCCTCTGTCAGGTAAGAGCAATAAGAGGCTCCAGATTTGCCCTCTTGCTTGAAACAAAACAAAAATAAACTATATAAAAATATGGTCCTCAAGACATTGGACATCAGGCAGTGAAGGATAGTGATGCCTGAGACATTATTAACATTCCTATTGTCCCAACTTACCACATAGAGAGAGGAGATCAGGCAGGGCCTCTCTGCCTGCAACCTCTCTGAGTTGCCCAAGAGAACTGGGAGTTGGGAGGCACATTAGCTCGAGATCACAGGCCAGACGAGAGCGGAATGAAGAGAACTGCAGAAGACCTACTTCCAGTATTCAGCTGAATATGAGTTAGTGCATGTGTGTAAAAAACTAGTGGCCAAAGAACCATTTAAAGGACTAGAATCTAATCACAGAAAGCTTGGAATAGTTTATATTTTCACCAACAAAATTGGAAAACCTTGTAATCCATGGGGCATTAGGTATAGTACTCAGAAGACTTTTGCTGCAGTAACTGGACAAAAGGAATCCTAGACAAAACACTGCTCTGGTTCTACCCAAGAGTGCTAAAAAGGAAAGGACCAAATTATTTTCAAATTGCATCTCACAGTAAAGCTCCAGAATAATTATAGAAATACAAAAATATCCAGCACTCAACAAGGTAAAATTCACAATGTCTGACATCCAATTAAAATTACCAGGCATGGAAAATATTTATAAAGAGAAAAAAAAAATCAACCTCTCAAAAATTATCCATAAATAACACAGGTGATGAAATTAGAAAGGATATCAAAATAGTTACAACTATATTTTTATGTATAAGAAGCTGGAGAAGAGATTAAACATGTTAACTGGAGATATAAGACATTTAAAAAAATCACATGTCTAGCAATAAAAACTATAGTGTCCAACATGAAAAATACAATGGTGGAGATTTACAGATTAGACATTGCAGAAGGAAAGATTAGTGAATATGAAAATATGGCAATAGACACTATACAAAATGAAACAAACACTGGAATAAAATGAGGACGGCCTCAGTAAGCTAGGGGATAACTTTAAGCAGCCTGATATAGGTGTAATTGGGTCACTGGAAGAGCAGAAAAACAAAAAGTATACTTGAACTAAGGTTCAAAAAAGCTGTGGTACATTTACACCATGGTATACTATGTAGCAATAAAAAAGAAGTATCTGTTACCCTTTAAGAAAGCATGGAGGGACCTGGAGAATATTATGCTAAGCAAAATAACCCCATGAGAGAAAGACAAGTATCATACATTCTCACTCATATGTGGAATCTAATAAACAAAATAAACTGATGAACAAAATAGATCCAGAGACATAGAAGAGACTGTTGAATCTCAGAGGAAAGGCAGAGTGGGTGGGTGATTGGGAATAGATCAATCAGAGAACTTATATGCATAACCATGGTCACAAAAAAGAACGTGGTGAAGAACTGGGAGGGAGGGTGTGGGGTGCAGATGGTCAATGGGGGAAAAAGGGGGGAGGAGGAGACATCTGTAATTCTTTCCACAATAAAGATAAATTTTAAAAAATAGATCCAAGAAGTTGAATGAAATTCAGGCATAGTAAACATGAAATTACATCATCACATCATAATAAAATTGCTTAAAGCCAGTGGTAAAGAGAAAAATCTTAAATGCAGCATGGGAAAATAGACACATTTTATACTAATGAGCAAAGGCAAAGATAGAGAAGCAGCATTTTTTCCCTAAAAACAAACAAAAAATCCACAATATTTTTCAAATATACTAGTATATATTTTTCTATCACTATATATATCACCCCCTAGAAACTAAAATTCCTAACACAGTGAAAATAATTTTTAAAAATAAAGGTGAAATATCCTTCTCAAACTCTTCCAAAAAGAAAAACAAAAGAGAAGAATGTTTCCAAAATCATTTCATGAGGCCAACATTACCCTGATATCAAAACCAAAGATGCCACAGAATATAGAATCACAAGTCAATATCCCTGATGAACGTAGATGTAAAAATCATTTACAAAATAGCAAACCATATTCAACTGCACATTAAAGGGATTATACACCATGATAAAACGAGATTTATTCTAGGGGTGCAAGGATGGTTCAACATCTGCAAATCAATATGATATACCACATTAACAAATGAAGGATTAAAGTCACATGATCGTCACAACAAATGCAGAAGCAGCATTGGACAGCATTGGACAGAATTCAATATCCATTTGTGATGAAAATCACATGTATTTTATGTACCTCAACATAATAAAGGTATTACATGCTCACTGGTAACAACATACTCTTATGTTGAAAAACAAAAACATTTCCACTATGATCAGGAACAAGACAAGTGTCCACTCTTCATACTGAAAATTCTAGCCAGAATAATCAACCAACAAAAAGAAATAAAAGTTATCTAAATTGGAAAGGAAAAACTTCCTCTCTTTGCAGGTGACATGATATTATATATATAGTAAACTCTAAAGACTTCATTGGAAAAAAAGAAATACCTAACTGAATTCATTTATTAATTGATAAGTTGCAGATATAAAATTAATATACAAAAATCATTATGTTTCTTTGAAGCAACACTGAATTAGCGAAACTAAAAAGTCAATCTCATTTATAGTTTCATAAGAAAAAATAATAAAGTACTTAGAAATAAATTTAGCAAAAAAAAAAAAAAGGCAGAATAGACAGATATGTCCTGAGCCTTGTCCCTGAGCAGACAGAGAGAACAGCTGAGGGTTGCACTGGGAGTGTTTGCTGGAGAGTTAAGGGACAGTTATACTCAAAGAGAAGGTGGGGAACTGCTGGACAGGGCTCCCTCCCTTGACCGGAGCAGCCCCACTGCCACTGGGTTTTTCTCCCGGAGACACCATCTCGGATGTGGAGACTGCCATCTTGAAGAGGAAAGTGGAGGTTTACAGAAGCCTGAAAATCTACAACTATGGCACCCACTGAACAGCTGTGAAGCCCAGAACACTGGTCTCCAAGTGGCGCAAACACTCAGATTCAGAGGAGCTCTACACTCCACAACGAAAGGTAAGATTTCGCCTGGGATAAGGTGAGGATTTTAGTCCCACAAGACGGAGAAATGTGCGCACTGTGGGAGCTGGAGGACAGGGGGAAATCTGCACCTAGAGAAATCCGTGGCTGTTGGGCCTGGCTTGATTCGTGAATGTAGAAGGGGGTCCTCAGAGTTGCTAAAAGCGGGGAATCTCTAGAAAGCAACCCAGCTTGGGAGTTATTAAAGTGTGCTGACTGCTTGGACAATAGCGGGGAAGGGGGACTGCACAGACTTGCACTCTTTCCTCTTCAGATCCTTGCTTCTGATTGCTAAGCCCCATAAGTAGGATCACCCAGTTGGGGACACCCTGAGAGACTGCAGGAGAAGGTTTGTTTTTCTGGAACCTGGGTATTAGAGCAGGGACTGACCTCATAGAACCAGCTCTGGGGCAGCCCACTCCCACAAACCGGTATTGAGTGCCACAGGGAAAGCAGGATCTAAAGCACAGGCTAGAGAGGACCTATAGTCTCAGAGATCAATCCAGGGGCTGACTCACAAATTGACCCTTGTGTAATAACAAATAAAAGAATAAAGAAATTAAGACACACCGCCTGCTTAAAAACCAGAACTAGCTTATAACACTGAGCACCAGTGAAATGCAGGGAACTGCAATACTGTCCCCATTGGGAAACAGGCGTGCCAAACAGAACAACAGAGGAAGTGAATAACTTTCATTACTGCACATTCTATTTTTTTTATTTTTTCATCTTTTACTTAAGAAACTATTTTTTTTCTTTTTTCCTCACTTGATTTTACCTTTTTAATTATTACATTTTTATTTTTAATCAGTATCACTATTACTATTTTACCTTTTTGGGAAAAAAAGTATTTTATTTTCATTTTACTTCGGGATTAGAGTTCTACATTCTATTTTCATCTTTCCTTTAGCATCATTTTACTCTATCTCAGCTCTACCTTTATCCCATCGCTCTCTTCTTAACTTTCCCCCTCTTGTTGCCCTGTTTCTCTGACCCTTTTTCTACTTTAAATGTTTCCTATTCTTTTTTACCCCATTAAAATTTCACCCTACTTATGTATCTAATTTCTAATCCCCTGCTCCAAGTCCATACACACCTCTCTCTTCTGTTTTCACTATCCAAAAAATTAGTTTTTTTCCCTCTGTCCTTTTGTTGTTGTTTGCTTGAGTGTTGGTTATATCAATTTTTTATACTTTTTTTGTGAAATTGTTTTGCTTATTCTTTTTTGTTTGTTTGTTTGCTTTGTTTTTGTTTGTTATCTGTTTTTTCTCACCTCCCTTGATATTGTTGTTTGTAGTTTGTATTAGTCTCCAGGTACTTGCAGCTGGCATTTGTTGGGATTAGTGGCTATTCTATTGGACTATTGGAGTTTTCTCCCCATATATATAATTTTTTCCCCTTCTCTTTCTTATTCTCTCTTTTCTTTCTTTATTTTTACTTTTTTTTTCTCCCTTCTCCTAATTTCATTTTGGCATTCTTTTTTTTCTTTTTCCCTTTTCTCTTTTCTTTCCTATCCCCTAATTTGTCTCTCTCTGGTGGTCACCTTTATTTGTGGCTATTAATACTGTGAATACATTTCTGTTCAGTGCCTTGTGCATTGTACCTGATTGTGTTGTATTTTGTGCCTTTAAATCAATGCAGGAGAGAGAACTACATAACCAGACACCTGGAGAAGAGAGACCATATGAAAGAAAAGCAGGCATCACCAGAAAAGGAAGTAAACGAAATGGAGTCAAGCAACCTGCCAGAGAAATAATTCAGAGAAATGGTCATAAGGTGGCTGAAAAGAATGGAAGACAAATTTGACAATATGAGTAATAACCAAGGGGAAATGAAGAACCAAGAAGAAATGAAAAATGACATGGCTGCTGTAAAGAACTCAATAGAAATAAATTTACCATGAGGTGAAAGATCTGTAAAATAACATTGATGAAAGAAATTGATGACACAAATAAGTGAAAATATATTTCATGTTTATGGCTTAAAAGAATTGACATTCTTAAAATGTCCATGCTACTCAATACAATCCTATCAAAATTCCTATGGTGAGTTCTGGTTAAAAATGGTGAATCCTAAACCCAGAGCTTCTCTCTAAGGGGCCAAGGGCTTGGATCACATATCATGCACCCCAATTTTCAAGATCTCCATTTGAGAGATAAGACCCCAAAACATCTAGCTTTGAAATCCAATAGAGCTCATGTCCACAAAACCCACAAAGCTCAACAAATCACACATGGCTCTTAAATGGCTTCAACACTGACCCAGCACAGATAGCCAATTGAGTGACACTCAGACTATCAGTGAAAGAGGCTTTTTTAGCTTAAAACATCAGCCTCGGGGCAGGCATTTAACACACATCTGAAGGTCTGATGGGGTCTTCCTCTCAGGGACATCTTTACACTCTCCCTCCGCCTCTTTCCAGATCACTGGTGTCTACCAACAAGGAGCTGTGCCCTTCCACGGCACTCCAACTTTTACAGTGTGACCAGGGGATATCCTTAGGCAGCCTTGCTTTAATGGCCAACAGGGCTTGCATTTCTGGGACCTATGGGATTAATAACAAACAAGAAGTTTTGACTGGCTAGCACCCTGGAGGCACTGCACAGATGCAGATGGAAACATCCTCAGCGTTTCTGTGAAAGCCCGTTTGCTTGTTATGGAGCTTTGGTCTGAAGACAGGCATTTGGTTTTGCACACATCTAGGGGCCTACTTAGGTATACTCCAGGGATGGAGGCAGGTGGATGCCATCTTACCGATATACCTCTGCCTCATTCCAGGTTTCTTGTGTCTCTTGTAAAGGAGCTTATACACTTGTCTGGTACCCTGACTTTTGCAAGTGCTACCCAGGGACACTTCTAAATCACCTAGTTCTGATGGCCTGTGGGATATACGCTTATGTTCGCACAACACTGTATATACAAGGTAGGATAAAGTATATTTATAGTTGTTCATATAAAAAATAACACAATAATAAATAAATAATCATACCTAATAGACAAACATGTAAACTGACCATACCTCTGCTATGTCCACAACCAACAAAGATGGAGGTTAATTTGTATACATAGGATCCCAGCAGCCTGGGTCCTGGGAAATTTCTCAGCACCCAGGTCACTCTGAGGTAAGCCCCTGAAGGTCCTGAGCAAACTGGGAAGGGCCTGAGCCAGAGGGCTCCTGGGCAGATGTGGAGCCGGGTGATAGGGTGATCAGAGGGAGCTGGGGGTCCCCTGTCCAGGCCCCAAGCCCAGGCTAGAGGTTTGGGGCCTGGTCAACGGTGGAGCTGGGTGATTGGCAATCGGAGGGAGCTAGGGGGCCCCAGCCCAGGCCCGAAGGCTTTAGGCCTTGGCAGGGGTGGAGCCAGAGATCAGAGGTGATTGTTGTGAACAACAGAGGAAATACTTTTTCTGACCGCTCATTTGGCTAAGCTCCCTGTATGCCACTGGTAATATTCTTAGTATTTTGGGTATAAGAATCCAAAAAGGTGATCTAGGGTTTTTCCACCACATCCTGGAGAAAAAAAGAAAGCTCTACTGCTGGAAGGCTAAGAAATGTCATATCCTGCCCTGGACAGTTTGGCTCAGTGGATAATGCCTAGGCTTGCCGACCCCAGGGTCTGGTTCGATTCTGATCAAGGGCAGGCTCCTCCCTGGTGGGGTCCAGGTCAGGACCCATGCAGGAGGCAACCAATCAAAGTGTCCTTCTCACATTGATGTTTCTCTCCGTCTTTCCCTTTTTCTTCCACATTCTCTAAAAATCAATGGAAACATATTCTCAGGTGAGGATAAAAAAGAAAGAAATATCATATCCTGTGAAAGACACATCTTGAAAATGCCTAAAGAAAGTTGTCATTTTTTCATGGTGAAGGGACTGGAGTCTGTGTGGATGAAAACACCTTGGTGGCTGAGGTGACTGGCAGTAACTACAACAGCAGGGTGATGAGGTTGGTGCCTTCCCCTGATCAGCCCGGTTGCCTCAGTAGGACTTTCCCTGAGGGCTCCCAGTATGTAAGGCAGGGGGGGCAGGCTGGGCTGAGGGCTCTCCACCCACCCACCCCCAATGCACAAATTTTATATATATAAAAGGCTAATATGTAAAGTGTCCCCTCAGGAGTTTGACCAGGTGAATGGGAGTTTGATCACTTGCTATGATGTGTGCTGATCAACAGGGGACAGTGCAGATGTTGGCAGGTGACCAGCTACAGCAGCAAGGCACTGAGGGAGTGAGGGAAAGGGGAGGCAGGGAGGCAGTGGGGGAGGGCAGATTGTGGTGGCAGTGTGGGTAGTGAGGGAAGGGGAAGGTGGAGAGGCAGGAAACCTGATTGGCTCTGATCGCCGGCCAGGCCTAAGGACCCTACCTGTGCATGAATTGTATGCACTGGGCCTCTAGTATAAGAATAAACTCTGGGTTTTGCATACTCAAAACTGTAAACCCATTTAGCCCCACCCTGTACTTATAAGCTTTAAAAGGTGCTGCCTGCCAGTCTGGCTTCCAAGCAGCCTGAATCTAGGCACTGCTCTGCTTTGAGACAGACAGGTCTTGGCACAGTCTCAGTTACTGGGAATCACTAGAAATAAAACAGGCTGCATGGATAATCACAAAGGTTTGCAAGACAACCAAGAACTAGGGCAGGGTTGAATAACACATTTCATCTCCCACATGAGGCCATTTCTTACAGACTTTGAAAGATGGCTCTTTTTATCTAATGAATATAATACAACAGAATTAAAGAAAATGAAAGAAAAAAAAGTATGCTTCAAAAAATAGCAGAATATAAAACCTCAGGAAATGTCCTTAATGAAACAGAGATAAGTCATTTCCTGGATAAAGAGTTGAAAAGCACAGATGCTCACTGAACTTGGTAGAAGAATACATGAACTGAGTGAGAATTTCAATAAAGAAAGAAAAATATAAAACAATACAAATAGAAGTCACAGAGCTAAAGAATACAATCATTGCACTGAAAAATATACTAGAGTGGTTCAACAGCAGACTAAATAAAACAAAAGGAAGATCAATAAACTCAAAAGAGGGCAATGGAACTCACCCAAATGGAGCAACAAAAAGAATTTTAACAATATACATATTTTTTAATTGATTTCAAAGAGGAAGGGAGAGGGGGAAAAGAGGTAGAAACATCAATGATAAGAGAGAATCATTGATTGGCTGCCTCCTGCTTGCCCCCTACTGGGGATCAAACCTGTAACCCGGGTATGGGTACGTGCCCTTGACTAGAATCAAACCCGGGACCCTTCAGTCTGCAGGCTCACGCTCTATCCACTGAGCCAAACAGTTAGGGCAGTAGTCGGCAAACTGCATACAGCTCTTTGGGCCCTTCTCCCCTTGCCTCTGTTCCACTCTTTCTAAAAATCAATGAAAAAATATCGTGGGTGAAGATTAAACAAAACAAAATATCATTAAATCACAAAGGAAGATTGCAACTAAGGAACAACAAAATGGCCAGAAAACAATGAACAAATGTTAGTAAAGTACTTATCTATCAACAATTACTTTAAATGCAAATGTATTTCTACATTTAAAGTTATTATTGATAGGTACTTGTTTGTAGCCATTTTTACTTTTTGTGTCTGTATTCCTTCCACTCTTTTTATTTCTTCTTTTTATACCAGTCCCTTTAGCATTTCTTGCATTGTTGGGTTAGTAGTGATTAAAAAAAAAAAGCAAGCCTAAGAGACTTTGTCTGTGAAGCTCCTAATTTCTTTGTTTTTAATATTTTATTTGTAGTTTGTTTTGGACATCTTACTAGGGTTGTTAATGTTTGTGTGTTTCAAATCACATAACTATCACTTATTAACAGTTTAGTTAAAAATACAATTATCGAGAATCCAAGATGGCGGCATAGGTAAACACCTACACTGCTGCCTCGCACAACAATTTCAAAACTACAACTAAAAGACAGAACAGACATCATCCAGAACCACAGGAAAGCTGGCTGAGTGAAAGTTCTACAACTAGAGGGAAAGAGAGGGGCTCACAGAGACCCAGAGGAGCTGCAAAAAGCTGAGGTACGGAGATGTGCACGTGCACTGAGAGAGCGGGTGCCCAAGTACCTGGCTGCCTTTCTCTGGCGGGAGGGAAACGGAGACTCCCAACGGCATTGAACCCCTTATCCTACGACACTAAACCCCAGGCCCAGCCAAAACTCATACGGGGGGAGTTTGGATTGTGAAAAGGGAGAAGTGCATGGAAATTTAGGGGAGTCGCAAAAGATAGGAGGCCTGGTCGAGCACGCGCACGGCGATGCGCAGAGGACAGATTGCTGATTGTGCCGCTGGCTTTCTCGACTGGGCGGGAGACAGACCCTCCCAACTGTGCCACTTCCGAGTCCATGGGCCCCTGTTTCGGGCAAAACCCTGGAGATCTAGACTCGTGTGGTCCTTGTGTGCAGGGGAGCTGGAAAGGCAGCAGTCTAGAGGCACTACGGGCGCTCCAGCGATTACCCAGTCACGTGAGACTCGGGGGCCGTGGAGGGCGGGGCCGACTGGAAGGCAAGGTGGTCCCTTAAGCCCTGAGACTCCACCCATCCCAAGCTCAACAGAGGCTTCTGCGGTTTTGCAAGTACAGAAGTTTCCCCGACATAGTGAAAATGCCAAGACAAGGGAAGGGATCACGAACAAAAGAAATGGAGGAAAAAAAATGACTGGATATAGAGTTCAAAACCACACTTATAAGGTTTTTCAAGAATATGCTAGAAAAGATGGATAAATTTAGCGAGAGCCAAGAGGAGATGCAAAAGGACCAACTAGAGATGCTAGAGATGATGCATAAATTTAGCGAGTCCCAAGAGGAGATGAAAAAGGACCAACTAGAGACACTGACTGAAATAAAAAATATTATACAGAGTCCTAACAGCAGACTAGAGAAAGGCAAGAATCAAGTCAAAAATTTGAAATATAAAGAAACAGAAAACACTCAACTGGAAA
>PVJN01038547.1:0-20291 GCA_004026805.1 Lasiurus borealis
GCAAATGAGTCACCTCCTCTACACCAAAAAGACTGCAAGCAAAAGGGAGTGGCATTGCCCTAACTAGTGCTTCTAAGTAGTTTGAGCATCAGCCCATGCAAAAAAGCATTTCAGGTTTCATTCCTAGTCAAGAGCACCTACCTGGTTTGCAGGTTCAATCCCTGGCCCTGGGTCAGGATGCATGCTAGAGGCAACCAATACATGTGTCCCTCTCACCTCCCCCCCATCTCTCTCTCTCTCTCTCTCTCTCTCTCTCTCTCTCTCTCTCTCTCTCCCTCCCTCCCTCCCTCCCTCCCTCCCTCCCTCTCTCCCTCTTTCCTCTTCCTCCCTTCCTCTTTGCCTCCCTCTCTTCAACTCTTTCTAAAAATCAATGGAAAAAATTTCCTTGGGTGAGGATTAAGAAAAAGAAGGGAGTGGCATGTTAATATAAAAATTCTCACTTCCTTTCTTCAGTAGAACTTTAAAGCCTTAGGTTTTCAGATGAACTATCTGAATTGCCATTCTGGATCAAGCATAACTGTGGAATGAATGAATAGCCTCTTTTATAATTTTTAAGTGAAGCAAGTATTCTATAGGGTATGTAAAGAAGGGATCAAGGATTTTAGGTAAGACTTTCCTATATTAATATTAGGAAAGATGATCAAGGATTAGGTAAACCCCTGAAGGAATCTATTTGCTCCCAGGTATTTGGGAAATATATTGCTGAAAACATACAATTATTAAGCCCTTAACACTACAGATGGATTCAGGGTTGGGGAATATACCCTTTGAGCTATGTTACAGTGGTCAGAAAATTGAAGATCAAAATTTTACTAGCTCAAATCAAACAGGATTATAATCCAAATAAGCAGAGGCCTGATGACACTAAAGTGAGGAATCTGTGCCAATTATTGATGTACTAGAGGCCTGATGCACGAAATTTGTACAACGGGCTCAGAATTGCAGCCCTGGCTTTTTCTGGAAGGTAGTTCAGCTGTCTGGTCTAATTAGCATATTATGCTTTTATTATTATAGATTGTTTTTTAGCTCTAAATACAAGCTCTGCTGTAATGGATATAACTCATTTAAACATTTCTCCTTCACAGTGAGCACAAAATTGAGCTTTGCCAGTAGAGGGCGGTGGAGAAAAATTGCAGTTGTGTAGTGTGTGAGCGCTGTGGATATAAGAAAGTCTGGGTAAGATGATTCTAAGTGGGCATAAAATGTGAAGAAATCAGGTGGACAAAAAGATGCACTCTGAATTTTAGTCAGCATTTCCTCCAGACACTTGACTGCTTGTTCAACTAGGCTGTGCATGGGTAAACAGACTTCCCCTTAGAAAGGTTGACCTGACTGTATCTACAGCTCAGTGTGTAACCAACTGATGGCACAGATCAACACTGATCCCTGGATATGGCAACATTTCTTGGCAGACCAGCCAGCCACTTGTTGCCAGGATAATTGCACTGGACTTTTTCCAGGATAGAAAGAGCAAATATTTGTTCTCACTGAAATAGGAATATATTCTGTGTATGGGCTTATCTTCTCTGTGAATAATGCTTCTGCCAGCACTACTCATTTATGGACTCGCAGAATGGCTGATCATCATGGCAATCATGATGCACAGGATTGTATCTCATCAAGGAACTCATATCCCAGCAAGAAAGTGTAGCAAAGGCCTCATTCCATGGAAATAACTGATCTATAGCATCCACCATTATCCACAAGTAGCTGGCCTAATAGAAAGGTGGAATGAATTACTGAAGACTCAGTTTTGAGGCCAATTGGGAGAAAACATCTTGCTAGGTTAAGATTCAGTTTAATGGGATGCCATTTATGCTATAAATCACTGATCATGTGGTACTCTGTCCCTAAACTCAGACTACATGGGTTCAGGAATCAAGGGGTTGTAATAGGAATGGCTTCTCTCACTATTATTCCTACTAAAACACTTCCTATATTTTCACTTGCAATTCCAGGAATTTTTAGCTCTACTAGTTTGAAGATAATAGCCATAGATTTCTGGGTGTCAATTTTTTATCTTTAGGGTTTTCTAAATGAATGAATGCTTCCACCTGGGGCCACATAAATGTTTGACTAAACTGGATGCTGAGCATGCCACTTGCACATTTTGGTCAGAGAGAGAGAGAGAGAGAGAGACACTGACTGGCCAGATTATTATGATCTCTGAATGCATAATAATCTGGTCACTAAGTGTGTGTGTGTGTGTGTGTGTGTGTGTGTATTTCTTACCTAATAATAGAGGAACATGCAATTGACTGTACCTCCACTATGCCCACAGCCAATCAGAGTGAGTATGCAAATTAACCCAACAAAGATGGAGGCTAATTTGCATATGTACCTGAGTCCCGAGAATCTCCTTGGCACCCAGGTCACTTCCAGCCTGCCATTGGAGGGACGTGGGGGCCCCTTCCCAAGCCTAAAGCCTTGGGTAGAGGCTTTAGGCTTGGGAAGGGGCAAAGCCTATTTTCGGGGGGACACCTTCCCAAGCCTAAAGCCTGGGGAAGAGGCTTTAGGCTTGAGAAGGGGCTGAGCCTGTGATTGGAGGGGTGGGGGATCCCACTTCCCAAACATAAATCCTGGGGCAGAGGCTTTAGGTTTAGGAAGCCTGCAATCAGAGGGGTTGGGGGTGGGAGATGAGCATGCGATCAGAAGGGTGGGTGGGAGTGCTTCACAAGCCTAAAGCCTGTGGCAGAGGCTTTAGACTTGGGCAGAGGCTGAGCCTGGGATCGGAGGGAAGGGGGAAAAATCAATGGAAACATATTTTCAGGCTAGGATAAAAAGAAAAATAAAGAAAGAAATGTCATATCCTATGAGAGACACATCTTGAAAATGCCTAAAGAAATTTGTCTTTTTTTTTCATGGTGAAAAGACTGCAATTTGTGTTGATGAAAATACCTTGGTGGCTGCAGAGAGTGATAGTGGCTGCAGCAGTGGGGTGATAGTTCTGGCACCTTCCCCTGATCAACCTGGTTGCCTCCCACAAAGAGAGGCCAGACTGCAGCTTAGGCCTGCTCCCAATGGGAAGCAGTCCTAATCCAACAGTAGAACATCCCCTGAGGTCTCCCAGTAAGTGAGAGAGGGCAGGTTGGGCAGAGGGACCACTACCCAGTGCACAAATTTCATGCATCGGGCCCCTAATAGTGGATGGGGGGCCCTGCCAGGGGGAGGGGACATGGGTGGTTGGTCAGCCTGCCTGCTGATTGAACTCCTGGTGGAGGGGAAATTTTGAATATTAGCCTTTCATTATATAGGACATACACTGAATGGCCAGACTATTATACGTTCAGAGATCATAATAATCTGGCCACTCAGTGTGTGTGTGTGTGTGTGTGTGTGTGTGTGTGTGTGTGTATTTCCTTTTTGTATTTTGTTTTTTACTTTTCTTCTTATATACTCATACTATTTCTACCTCCTCTATACTGAATTGTGGTTATTTCCCCACCCTTTCAACTCCTTGACCTTACTTTCTGGAAATAAGCTCTGCCTCCTAAGATTCATATGGGTGTTTATTATTTGGGTGGTTTTTGTTTGCATTTTTTTGGATTAGTTATTGTTTTATAGAAATTTTCTCCCCATATACATATTTCCCCCTTCTTTTATCTACTCTTTCTTTTCTCTCTTACATATCTTCCTTTTCTCAATAGCATTTTTGTACTCATTCCTATCCACTAATTTTCTTTTGTCTGGTGGTCACCTTTATTGGGGGTTATTAGTATTCTGAATACATTTGTGTTTGTTGCCTTGTGAGTTGTGTCTTATTGTGTTTTATTTTGTGCTTTTAAGTCAACACTGGAAAGAGAGGAACATAACCAGATGGCCCAAGAGGAGTGATCATGGGGAGACAAAGAAACAGCCTTCATACGAAAGAAAAGAAGAAATTTCCAGAAAAGGAAGTAAACAAAATAGAGGCAAGCAATATGTCAGAGAAAGAATTCATAGAAATGGTTATAAGGACACTGAAAAGGCTGGATCACAAATTTAAAAAATATGTGTAAGAAACCAAAGGAAATGAAAAGAACCAAGAAAAAATGAAATATGACATCACTGTAATAAAGAACTCAACAGAAAGCATCAACAGTAGACTAGAAAAAGTGAAGGACTACATCAGTGAGCTAGAAGGCAAGGTATTAAAAAATACACAAGCAAAGAAGCTTCTAGGAAAAAAAAACTTAAAAAACAGGAGGAGACCCTAAGGCAACTTTGGGACAATATGAAAGGAAAAGCATCCACAAAATAGAAGAAAATGAGCAAGGAATAGAAAACTTGTTTGAAGAAATATTGACAGAAAACTTTCCTGATATAGGGAAGAAAAATACTCACGCAAGTCCAAGAAGCTCACAGAGCCCAAACACAGTCAACCCTAAAAGACTGACAACAAGACAAATTATAATTGAATTGTCAAACACCAATGACAAAGTAAGAATCTTAAAGGCTGCCAGAAAGAGACAGAGTGTTACAATGGATGCCCAATCAGACTAGCGACTGATTTCTCAACAGAAACACATCAGGCCAGAATGGAATGGAATGAAGTATTCTAAGTCATGCAAAGCAAGGGTCTGAATCCATGAATACCATACACAGCAGGGCTGTAAGTCAAAACTGAGGCTGAAATCAGGAGCTTCACAGACAGAAAAGGACTAAGGGAATTTATTACTACCAAACCAGCAATGTAAGAAGTGCTAAAGGCTCTGCTATAAAAAGAAGATATAGGCAGGGAAGAAGGAACACAGGCATAAAGAGTAAAAATGGTGACAAACAGGTACCTATTAATAATAACTTGCAATGGATTAAAAGCCCCAGTCAAAAAACATAGGTTAGCTGAGTGGATAAGAAAACACAACCAAAATATCTGCTGTCTACAGAAAACCCACCTCAGAACAAAGGACTCACACAAATTGATGGTGAAGGGATTGAAAAGGTT
Organism: Lasiurus borealis; assembly: GCA_004026805.1. Classification (NCBI taxonomy): domain Eukaryota; kingdom Metazoa; phylum Chordata; class Mammalia; order Chiroptera; family Vespertilionidae; genus Lasiurus; species Lasiurus borealis. The sequence continues at coordinate 4,925 of PVJN01038547.1, forward strand.
TTTTAGGTGAATGGAAATGAAAAAAAAAAGCTAGGCTATTAATACTTATTAAATCTTAAAGTGATGGCCTTAACAAGACATAAGAAAGGCCACTTCATAATACTAAAGAGAGCAATTCAACAAGGAGATATAACTTTGGTACACATATATGCACTCAATACAGGATCACCCAAATACATTAAAAACGTCTGGAGTGTATTAAGGGAGAGATTGACAGCAATACAATCATAGTAGGGGACTTCAGTACCCTACTAACACTACTGAACATTTCCTCTAAACAAAAAATTAGCAAAAAAAAAACACATGAATTCTAAATTACTCACTACAGCAGATAGAATTAATTGACATCTTCAAAACATTTCACCCCATAGCCACAGAATATACATTCTTCTCAAGTCCACATGGGTCATTTTCAAAGATAGACCACATATTGTGACACGGCAAAGTTTCTTCAAATTCAAGAAGATGGAAATCATATCAAACCTCTTCTCAGATCACAATGGCATAAAACTACAAAACAGCTACAATAAAAGCAATAAAAAAATCAAACATCTGGAGGCTAAAAAGCATGTTATTAAACAATTATAGGGGTACCAAACCAATCAAAGAAATAAAAAGCATCATGGCAACAAATGACAATGAAAACACAACAATCCAAAATCTATGGGACAGAGTGAAAGCAGCCTTGAGAGGGAAGTTCATGGCTCTGCAGGTCTACCTCAGGAAAGGAAAAAAAGAAAAAAATGGTAATAAATTATCTAACCCTAGGATTCAAAGAGTTAGAAAGAGAGCAACAAGAAAAGCCCAGCATAAGCAGAAGGAAGAAAATAATAAATATCAGAGTAGAGATAAATGACATAGAGACCAAAAAAACAACAACAAAAAAAAATCTAAAACAAAAAAACCCAAACAATAAAAAGATCAATAAAACCAAGAGCTTGTTCTTTGAAAGGATAAGCAAGATTGATGAATCTCTAGCCAGGCTCATCAAGAAGCAAAGAGATAGGAGTTGAATAAACAAAATTAGAAATTTTTCAAATGATTATGAAAAAAATACTATGAACAACTCTCTTCCAACAAAATGGACAACCTAGATGAAATGGACATATTCTTAGAAAAGTACAATTCCTTAAAATAAATCACTCTACTCATAAATAGAAATATATATATGCATACTAGAGGACTGGTGCACAAAAATCATGCACTAATGGGAGGCTTGTCCCTCAGCCTGACCTGTGCCCTCTCGCAGTCTGGGATACCTCGCTCCTTGCCACTCACCTGCAGTGGAGACGGGAGAGGCTCCCCCCCCCCTGCTGTGTTTGCCAGCTGTTGAGTCCAGATTCTGTCTGAGTGCTGCTCCCCCTGTGGGAGTGCACTGATCACCAGGAGGCAGTTCCTGCGTTGAGCGTCTGCCCCCTGGTAGTCAGTGTATGTCATAGCAACCTGTCATTTTGCAGATTGTTCCACTGCATATTAGGGTTTTATTATATAGGATATATGTACACACATATATAACACATTAAGTTTGAAAGAGTAACCTGTATCTCAGGAATAACTTCTTTATATGAGATTACTTAGGCTAGAACTCTATCTTGCAACAGGAAGAGGCTTTCTCCTGCAGGGACACAGTGCTGTTGCTGCCTAGCAAAGTGATGCCCAGTGCCTGGCACCAGGTGTGAATCCCCTTGTACTACTCACGCATTGCCTCTGAATTGAAGTGGCAAACAGGGTCACCTGGAGGTCACAGTCCCATTGCTGATTGCCAGCCGCTGAAACTTTCCACTCTGCTAGGTTACAGAAACATATTTTGCTAAGACTTCTCTTTTGAAACATTTTTACTCTTAGAGTCAACATGGGGAGCAGAAGTATGACCAGGTTGGTAGAGGATAGATGTAGACACTAAAGAGTGGTTTGGACTAGAGTCCTGGTATGAACCTGTCTGAACTGCTATCACCCCCCTAAAAACATCTACTGGTTCTTATTGCTATCCACATAGCAGATTAAAGATTATCCTGGATTATGTGGGTGAACCAACTCTCACTGTGCTTCTTAAAAGTGAAAGACAGAAGACAGAGAACCAGAGGTAGCAGTGTGAGGACTCATCCTGACATTACTGGCTGTGATGGTGGAGAAATGAAGCTATGAATGAGGGCAGTTTCTAGAAGCTTGGAAAGGTGAGGAAGTAGTTTGTCTCATTAGAGAACCCAGAAGGATTGTAGCCTTTCCAATATCTTGATTTTAACCCAGTAACACCATCTGGAAGTCCTGACCTACAGAACTATAAGAAGATAAGCTTATTTTGTTTTAAGCCATTAAGTTTGTTATAATTTGTTACAGAGGCAACAGAAAACTAATGCACTGAATGACAAAAGAAAATTTTTATAGCAATGGATCACCTAGAAACCTGATCTGTAAATTAGAGAACCAATTACCACATTGAAGAATTATTTTAATCTTTTATTTGAAATTACAATAAAACCAGTAAATAGTATATAGCCACTCATTGTGCAATCAGAAGTTCTACTCACAGGGTAATGATGGATTCCATCCAAGCCATCTGTCCAGGACAGATCTTCCCTCTTATGGGTATCCCAAGCATCTTCTTCACCTTTTGATTTGCCCTACATTTAGAAGTGCTACACGCTGAAGAGCCGTATGTTCAGCATGTATACTACTCTATATGCCACACCAAAAATTTTTAAATCTATTAAAAATATTGGCATCTTCATTTTCCTTTCAAAACAGAATGACTTTTCCCTCACTCTTATCAAAACTCCTACTCTGATGCCTATGTAACTGGGCTCAGATTTAACTATTCTAGAGAAGTCAAAAGCTTAAATTTGAGAAACAAAAAACTGTCACTCCCCTCCTCTAAAGTATAACTTCAGTCTTATCTTCAACCAGTCCAGCTGCTGAAGTACTACACAGGTTGAACTAATCTCTCATTATTGTGTCTACACCACCTTCTTCCATGAGAGTGATTGATTTAATCTAGGAAACTCCTATTTACCTCAACAATCTTAATGTCCCATTCATACCTTTTAGGTAACTGCTCTGAACAGTAGAATTCCTGAACTTTGGAATATGGTGTTCCCTCAAAGGACATTTTCTAACTTTCTCACACCATTAAATTCTAGTCCAGCCCTTTAAAGGCCTTTGTGATTAAAAACATGAATAAATTCCTGGCTTAATAAAGATCATATCCCATACACAAGGAGAGATACTCATGTTGATAATGGTAGGACCAAAATTCAATTCCTCAGCATGATGTGAGATAGTCCCTTAGTACAATTATTTTGTTCATAACAAAGGTACAAGTTGTTAAAGATACATTGCTTGAAAGGGAGTTGAAGTCTGTGTTACAGAGATGGTACATGTTTAATATCAGAATTATTAAATCTCTGAATCACAGGGAACTCTAACAGAATATGGCCAATCCAGGATCTATGAGACTTTTACTTAGAAGTAGATCATATTCAGGTGCACATTTTTAACATTGTATCAAATAAGTAACAAGTAAGACTTTCAAATCCTACAAATCCACTTTAAAGCATGTATTGATGTCTGGCAATGTTTCTATCTCTTGATCCCTCTTTTTCTTTCTGAAATCAGAAAAAACATTTTTTATTAAAATAAAGCATTTACTCCTTGCTCATTGAAGGAATAAGGCCACCATATTATAAGATACAGAGAAGTAAGAAAAATATGGAACTAATATTATAGTGTTAAATGAAGAGGATGGTTCAAGGCTTCACTTAAATTTCTGGTAATCAATGTTTCTTTGAGGCAAGGCAAGCATCCCTCTAAGAAGACCAAAATGGCAAAGTGGGATTAGTTAACCAAGGACAGCTTGCTAGCAGACAAATAGGAAAAGTTGGTTAATTTCTTGAGGGCAGATCAACTTCTCCATCTTCAAGGTTTGAGATTAGTGATATAAAGCCCCTTTGGAATAGAGGAAAAGGAGGTCTTTAACAAACAATTTGGAGACTTGACTTGGTGTTCCATCTCATCTATATCTGACCAAAAGGATTCATAATTTCCTCTCTATCTATTATTTATTTACAGGATACCAACAACGACTTTTTTTTTTAATTGCTGGAACCTCAACAACTGTTTTATCTTGTTTTATCAGGAATCCAGAATCTACCTTTCTATCAAATTGCTAAGTATGATCAGCAGAAGCGTATTTTTTTGGTGTGTGTTTTGACATTAACAGATTTACAAAGAAAATACATACATGAATGTGATAAAGAAAAGATGTAATCAAACCTGATCACAAAATATAAACATTTCAAACATATACAAAAGCACACCAATACACTCACTGTACACGCTACAGTAGTGGTTCTCCTACTTTCTCAAGCATGATCAGGATCAACATGAAATTGCTACCCATCCCATCCTCCAGAGGATCTGAATAAGTAGCTCTTTAACAGAATAAGAATTTTAATTTTATCAAGCTTTTCCATGCTTTTGATGCTGTTGGTTCAAGGATTGCACTTGGAATCCATTGCACTAGAATATGAAAAGCACAGTTCTAGTCCATTAGCAGAAAAGGATGTTTAGCAACTGGAACTGTGGGATTGAGGTGTCTACCTCAGGGTTAGAATGGAGATTTGCCAAGTGTTTCTGCTTGAAATTTGGCCCTACAGGCTAATTGCTTCTGCACCTTCAGCTAAAGCTCAGAATTTTCTTTCCATGGAAGAAGTGGTAGCTAGTGAAGCAGTCAAGCAGATTTGTGCAACTAGGAGTTTGTCCTTCTTATTCTTTCTGATGGTTTTTCCCTGCCTTTGTGCTATGAGGCTGGGAGATCTCCTTCCTTTCCAACAGCTCTTTCAAAAATCTTATTGTGCATGTAAAAGAAGATGTACCCATTGCTAAGCCTAGCCTCCCTCATCAGAATTTCCTGGATACTTGACACCTGCATATCATTATAAGTGAACCAGACTTGCCTCTCAAAGTCATAGGCATCACTGATATAATGGCCTGAATTTAGGGTAATTCCCAAGATGGCTAATAACACCAATGAGCCGATAAGCATAGCAATCTCTTATCTTGGGATTTGGTTTCTTGGCTTTAGCTTCTGTCATCTTCTTAGCTAAAAAGTCTTTGTGTCCCAGGTTTTTGTTGGAATACGATGCACCTAGGGAAATCATATTGGCCTCCTGGAGAATTAGTTCTATAGGTCTTGTAAGGTTATCTGTGTACCATTGGGCATCTGTCTTTGGAAGGCTTTGAAGCAGTGCCTGCCAAAGGGCTTCTTTTTTTTAAAAAATATTTTATTGATTTTTCACAGAGAGGAAAGGAGAGGGATAGAAAGTCAGAAACATCGATGAAAGAGAGACATCGATCAGTCGCCTCCTTCATACCCCACACTGGAGATGTACCCACAAGCAAGGTACATGCCCCACTGAGCCAAACAGGTCTCGGTGCCAAAGGGCTTCTTCATAGATTTTCACCTTTTCACACTGCTGAGTCTGTCCAGGTACATTTGAGAACTCTTCTGAAATTCTGGTGTTTTTTTTTTTTATCTTCATAAAAATCTTTAGTAGTCTCCGTAATACTATCAACAGCTGCAAACATAATGGCTTTCTCATATTTCTTTAGTTTTGAATTTCTAGGGACTTCTTGAAGATGAACTTCTGTAGATGTGTCTGGGCCACTGGTGGGTTTACCTTCATCTTCATGGACCACAGTAATGTTGGTGTTTTCCAGATTCCTCCTTAAGCCTTGTACTATTAGCTCTTTTTCAATGGCTGCACCATATCCTGAGTTTACCCATATGGACTCTATTGTAGTCAGTTGAGAGTGTTTTCCCAGGTTATTTTGCATCTGTTCTTTGCTTAACCCAAAAATCTAGTACTTTTGTGGTTCAGACTCTTTGTCTGATTCAATGTGTGGAGTCAGGCAATCCTGGGATTTTGAGGTCAATTTTATTGAAGGTATCAATGACCTAAGGATTTCAAAATTAATCTTTTAGAAGAATTTTAAGAATTGTAAATCCCTAATATGTACATTTTTGTTCAAGGGAAAAGGTAGTTTGGTTCTTTCAGTGCAATGAGAAGATAACTTTAAATATTTAGAAACAATGACTTCCTGGTCATCCTTCCTTAATGACCAAAACTTATTAAAGCTATAGCGTTTCAGATAAATAATGAGGACCCTGGGTAGCCTACTGAATTTGTGCACTGAAACACAAGTATTGTGGTTACACTTCCCAGATTTATACTCAATCTCTTCTGCTCCAAAGAAAAGATCAAAAGTAGATTGAATAGACAAAGGATGTGTTTTTGTTCCTTGGGGAAGGTTGATGGAGAGATAATTGCTAATTTCTGTCTTGAGAACAACCCGACCACAGGCTTTACAAGTAATAGAGTGCAGCAACTCAACCTCAAAATTAGTGATGACAGGACAAACAAGTCTTTTGGTGACAGCATTGTCATAAAAAACTGATGGGGTGAATCTTCTTCCTCAGATTCCATTTTAGTCTTCCAAATTATATTTAATTTTTCCATGTTGCCTTTGATCTGATCTAAACAGTGACCTAAAAAGTCATGAGCATCACTCTGTGTGTTGTCAGAGAATACCTCTGCAACTGTTGAAATGGCATTTTTAATATTGACAAGTAATTTCTCCTTAGTTTTTATGCTGTTGATGTCTTTCAAAATAAGCAAATGTGACAGGCACATGCTAAGAGCATCAAGGGGAATTTTACTCCATGGGAAGCCCTGGTAGAGTAAATCATAAGCAAAGGATGGAATAGAAAATAGGGACTGTAAAACTGCATTCATGTAACAGGTGTTTCCCAAATTGGGGAGGCCTTGACATAGTTTCTCTGGGTAAAAGTCAAAGGTCATCTTGAGTCTCTCCCACTTGGGATCATCCTCACTACACAATGATTTCAAGAGAAGGATCAAATATATTTTCTCAGAGAGAGTTTGAAGAAAACAAGTGCCATCTAGGTTCTAGTAGAATTGGTCTCGAATAAATAATCCAATTTCTTATTTTCTTTTAACTCTTTCAACCACATTTCTTCTTTCTCATCATCAACTAGATACTTCAAGGGATTTGTCTTGGATTTCTTGTTTCTTATAGATTTATTCTCCTCCTGAAATTTCTCATATATCTCTGAATCAGATGAGGCCATTATTTTTCTCTTCCCCAGTCCCTCTTTTAATAATTCTTTACAAGCAAGCATTGATGATTCTGATGTATCCCAAGGCAACTTCTGAAGATCAGGTGTTCTACTTCCTTTTTCTAGCTCAAGAAATCCACTTATTAACTTCTGATAGATTTTGTTAAATAAAGTTTTATTGATTTTCTTCTGTGTTTTTATGCTGGCAAAGACACCTCCACCTCTATCAGTTCTCATGGGTGATTGAAGATTATTTTGATGGACTCTATCTATGAACATTGTCAAATTTTCAGCGTTACTAGAGGATAATTTTTTAATAAACAAGAAGCTATTATTTTGGAAAGTGAGATGCAGGTAATTTTTATTTTCTCCATAGGATCTAAAGACTATATTTTTAATATTATTACTGAGCTGAAAAGTTGCATATTCTCCAGTGCTGAAATGAATTACCAATCTAACTTTCTTTTTTCTTTCCATTGTTTCAATAAATGCTTCTTTTGATTTAGACATCCCTGTCTCCATATTCTATATTTGAACAAAACCATGTACTATTATAGCAGCCATATTTTCTTTATAAATAAAATATATGTATCCTGAATTATTGACAACCTTGAAGTTACAAATTGTTTTGCAAACTCACTTCTGGAGACAACACTAAAGCAATGGTACTTTAGTTATTTATAAAGAGTGATTCTATTTCCAATGTTGGCTTTATACTAGAGCCTCTTCAGGTTCTGGATGCCTACATCTTTAGTGATAAAACCAATATCCTTCAAGAGCTGTCCACAGTTGCATGAGGGCAGAATCTTTATTCCCAAAGTAGGGCCACTACTGAAAAATAATTAAGAAAAATTATTTAAGCTATCAGAGAAATGCTTGGCTAGATATCAAACTTTACTACCATACACTAAATCTCGTTTCCACTGCAGTACTAAATTAATTCTGTATTAATTTCCCCACTTCAACTGATATAATTAAACACTTGGAAGGCTTTCAATACATAGGCAAAGATAATAATGAACAGTGTCTCAAGTGTATGCATATAATATATTAATCCTCCTGTCATAGAATTATCCCACAGGGTAACCACAATAAGTGAATAAGAAAGTAGGAGGTACTATGTGGCCCTCAACCCAATAATAGATGAAAATCTCTATTTCATTTTTAATCCTCACCCAAGGATAGGTTTATTGATTTTAGAAAGGAATGGAGAGATATATAGATATAGATATAGAGATAGAGATAGATAGAGATATAGATATATAGAAAGATATATGAGATGAGATGAGAGAGAAACATTGATCAGTTGTCTCCCATATATCCCTGACAGAGAATTGAACTTACAATCAAGGTACGTGCCCTGACCAGTAATCAAACCCAAAACCTTTCAGTTTACTGGATGATACTCCAACCAATTTAGCCACACTGGTCAAGGCCAGATGATATCTCTTGATATCCAGAAATCTAGAGGACTTTATACATGGGCCACTAATAGTTAACCAAGCTACCTCCTTCCAAATGCAGTTAGGTTCTTTTCTTTCAAATGGAACTGGGGAAAATCTACACACTCTACCCCATGTGGGATCCTAAACTATCACTGCTTAAAGCAGGTATCAGAGGACAGGCTATCTCTAGCTCCCACAAGCTAAGATGACCTGGTATGGTTTAAGATATCCACATTTTCATGGTAAGTGCTGGGTAATTAAAAATTTGAAGGCATGCTGAGCAAGGCCATGAAAAACTCATCACAATTTTGAAAGTTTGTTAAAATGATGACAAGAATCAGTTCAAGATTGTGTTTACTGTGCTTTACTACTGAATAAACAAACACAAATATAAAAGATTTCTAAAAATATGATGTGATGAGTGAAGAATTTCCTTTTGGCTCCAATGTTGCCTTTACTGTTCCTATGGAGGCATGTCCAAAGTTTCAAGGTCAGTATAATTCATGAGTGAAGAATTCCTCAGGTTAAAAAGGAGATAAGTCAATGGCCTGATGTCCTTTTGGCCATTATAACAGGGGCAAAACCAAGTCAGCACTTAATGAAGTATAAATTTCTTACTAAGTCCTAATTAACATATTTCTACTTTCTGATCCTTAATGCCTAGAAGTAAATTGGTTGTGCTCAACATGGGTGCAATATGTACTAAACAGACCATCTCCATGATCTTTGTCCTGCTTTTCTCATACCTGCAAGTATGTTCATATTCACCTGTCTAAAGTAGAATCACCAGTAGTTTCCAAGGGGTTGAGGAGTACTGTCATGAAGCTGTATAGTATACCTGGACCTCAAACATAAGCAAATGGAAAAATCATGAAACAACTTCTAGCAGGTCTTAGGTCTCATAATCTCTTTTCCAGAAATTATTATATGAACACCATCAGACATACTTAGCATCCATGGACAAGTAAATACAAGGCATTTTACCCAGAACCTGGGCAAGTAAGTGTGAGATCTGTTTTGTGCTTCAGACAACATGGAATTCAAATATAAAGTAACCATTTTCATAATCAGAATCTAGCATTGTTCTTCTGATTGGCTAAAATTGCTTCCACATTCTCCACCAATTGATATTATTTTGCATCTAACATAAAGTGCCTAGTACTCACCTTCCACAAGCTAGAGTAGGTCAACATGGTCAAATGGTAAAAAATATACAGAAAACTTTCAGCCAAATATCCTAGCTTTCCAAAAACATTATATGCAACAAGGTATTCAAGACAAAGACAGACTTTTGAGTACGAAGGAAGTAAAGGAATTCTTTCCAAAGCCCTGAATTTTCTAGGAAAATATTAAAATGGACGTCCGATATACTGCTGTCCCTAACAACTAATACATCACCCTATTGGTGATAAATATTTCTCCGTGAAATGGCTCCTTCCAATGGCCACAAAAATAAGTCTACTTGTATTGAGCACTGAACACATATGTTTAAAAGACATTGTTTACTAATCCTCCAAAAATTTAGGCTGTGAGGTATCAAAATCAATGCCCCCCACTGCCTGCTTCTTCTACACTTAGCCCTCTATAGTACACCCTAGTGACTGCAAAAAAGTTATATTATTGACTAATATCCCACAGACACCATGATCAACTCTAGAGTATCTAGCTCATTGAGAAAAAGAAGTATAAATAGCAATTCTTGCCTATCATAAATAGGTTAGAGAGGTTCCTACAGCTAGCTCTGGTCATACGGCCCACATAACCTGAGCGAAATCCCTATACTCAAACCAGTGGGGGAGTTTCAGATATACTTAATCACTCAAAATTAAAAATTTCTGGATAACTAAATAGTGGATCAATCTGAGTTAATAAATAGGTTAGCACATAGCACAATGAATGCTTATATCAGAAAGCTATGCCCAAGAATTGATTGGAAACTATGTTTTCTCTACATAGTTAAATATCCTTCTTAAATCTTGTCTATGTTATTAACTTGCTCAGCAAATCTGGTTTTTACAAGTAATACCAAAGGGAACTTCTGCTCAGTCCCTGTCCAAATTATCAAAAACTAAAAATTTGTGAAATCAATTAATGAGATTTTTGTTTTATCAAATATTTTAATCTATTAACCTATGTTCAGGGGAGTTGGGATTGCACCCATCCATATACAAAAGTATACATGAATCAAGGTGAGAAGACAATCATATTTATCATGGTGAAAATGGGGCTGCAAAAACATTCAAACATAACTGCAAATTCAAGTAATATGTATTATTTATATATACTTCTCATTGTCCTACTTTAATGGTTAGTAATAGTTTAAACTATTTCTTCACCCACACAAAAAGTATTAATTGTTCCAATTTTAACCATTTGAGAAAATGAACATGTAACCCTAGAACTACTTCCAGTCTGCATTCAAAATTTTTTATCTCAGCTGATCTGTATTTATCAAGAATTGTAATTTCTAATGATAGCTGAAATAATTTCAGACCTTCTTGATATTTCCATTCCCTGCCTTCAAAAACACGTTTAAGAGACACAAGTATCAAAAAATGATGTTTCTGTTCACTCATTCTTCACAGTTCAACCTGCTTACATTCCAATCCAGAATAAAAGAGACTTCTCTGAGCCTGAGCATTAAGATTTAGGACCATCTTGCTGATCCACAACTGAGGGATCTAGCCACTGCTCACTTTTCCTAGCATATTTTAAGCTTAAATCACCTGCTTGATTCTTCCTCATCACCCAAAGGTTTTGGGGGCTTCCTTTGATTGCTCTTTTTAAGAAGGTTTTAAACTAAAATGTATCAGTTCTCTAAGACTCCCCTGAAGAGCAGTATGTGACTATTCTATATAGCCTAAAACAGTGGTTCTCAACCTTTTTTTTTTCAATGCCGTGACCTTTTAATACAGTTCCTCGTGTTGTGGTGACCCCCAATCATAAAATTATTTTTGTTGCTACTTCATAACTGTAATTTTGCTACTGTTAATGAATCATAATGTAAATATCTGTTTTCCGATAGTCTTAGGCGACCTTGCTAGCAGTTTTCAACCTGTAGGTCACGCACAAGTTGAGAACCGCTGCTGTAGAGCCTAAGACCATCAGAAAACACAGATATTTACATTATGATTCATAACAGTAGCAAAATTACTGTTATGAAGTAGCAATGAAAATAATTTTATGATTGGGGGTCACCACAACATGAGAAACTGTATTAAAAGGTCACAGCATTAAAAAAGGTTAAGAACGGCTGGCCTAAAATAAACTTCAGCAGTAGTCATACCCCTCCTCACTTGCCACTCCCACACCAAATTCAAAATATATGGATAACAGCTATATTCAAAAGTCAGCCCAGGCCGGTGTAGTTGGTTGGAGTGTCAGCCCGTGCATCAAAAGGTGGTGGGTTTGATTGCCAGTTGGGGCACATTCCCAGGGTAGGAGGCAGCTTATGTATGCTTTTATCTCACACTGATCTCTCTCTCTCTCTCTCCCCCTCTCCATCTCCCTCTCTCTTTCCATTCTTTTCTCTAAAATTACAAAAACATTTTTTACAAAGTTATGAAAGCTCAAGTGCCTTTCTCTCATTTTACCTATAAATTCAGTTCATTATATTTGACTGATCTACTACTAGTGCAACACACTGGGCTAGCTGTTCTCAAAACACAGCCAGAAACTCATAAAGCTGCATTACTCCTATGAAACCTGGAGCCATGACCTATGGCATCAATAAGCTGGCTATAAGGATAAAAACTCCTGGTACAAATGGTCTGCTTCACTGTTTATTTACTAATCCACTTCACATTAATCTTCTTGGTCATTTAGTATTTGCTGAAAATTTGCTCTATGTTGTGTATTACGATTTCCTGAGTGTCTAATCCATGCTGGGTATTGTGGCCAGTGTTCTCATGGACAAAAAGGATATGAACACTTACTGTACCTAAACATAATACTCTAAATATCAAGTGTAAACATCACAATAAAAAAGGCCTTGCTCCCAGTGGGAGCAAAAGATCTGGAGGAATGTCCTTTCACTGCCATTTTCTGGAGCTTGACACATACCCAGGGTGGGAACAGTGTTTTATAAAAAAAAAAGAAGATCTCTTGGAGTGAGATTTCTCAGACCTACCTCAACTCTACAAAATGATGAGGTTTGGCCTTATACTTATAGAGCAAATGTGAAATTGGCCCTTGGGAAGAATGCCTAACAGCCCAAGAACCCAGAATATTAATTCTATATTAAGATCCTTTAATGAGAACTTTTCAGGTTTTTGGAGTATTTACCCTTTGTAACCTGTATTTGTATTTCCCACCATTTCGTGCTTTCATAATGTCAAGAACAAGAAACACTTGAGAACCAATGAGAATATACCTTTTAAATCTGAACATGCATTTCTCATTCCCAAGGCATTCATTGCAAAAGCAGAACATTTGAAGGTAGATAAATAAACCCTAGAAGGCCCTTTAGGCTCAATAACTAGGAAAAAGTAACAACTCTGGGTTAGATGTTTCCCATTGACATCTGATTATAACTGTGATCACATATAAAATCAAGGATTTAGGTTTGAAACATGTGAGAAGAACAAAGACATATCCAACATGTGGTGAGAGATTTCTATTCAGTTACCCAAGCAAGCCTCACTAGTTAGAAATTATGAAAGACCAATGAGGTAGTGTATAAGTCCCTTTAGGCAGTAAGTAGAAAAGACTGGGTCCTATAATTACTGTAGAAGTTTCCAATAACTTCTGGATATCCCCAATAATCATAAGGAAGAGTTCTGAAAAACTAAACAACTTCAACTAACATTTATTTTTATTTGTTTATTGTTGACATGATTACAGATGTCCCTCACGTTTGCTCCCCCTTTACCAACCTCCACCCAGGCCCCACTCCCTCTTTCTGACCATCACAACACTGGTGTCTGTGTCCACGGGCCAAGCATATATATTCTTTGGCTAATCTCTTCACCTTCTTTCTTTAAAAAAAAATTATATATATATATATATATATATATATATATATATATATATATATATAATTTTTAGAGAGTTAGAAACATCAATGAGAGAGAAACATCGATCAGCTGCCTCCTGCACACCCCTTACTGGGGATGTGCCTGCAACCAAGGTACACATGCCCTTTACCAGAATCGAACCTGGGACCTTTCAGTCCGCAGGCCGAGGCTTTATTCACTGAGCCAAACCGGTTTTGGCTCTTCACCTTCTTTCATCCAGGCTCTCCGCCCATTCTTTTCTCTTCTGACTTCTGTCAATCTGTTCCATGCATCCATGCCTCTGGTTCTATTTTGCTCGTCATTTTATTTGTTCATTATTTTCCACATATAAGTGAGATAATTTGGTATTTGTCTTCCTTTGTCTGGCTTATTTTTCTTAGCATGATAATCTCCAGGTCTATCTGTACTATCACAAAAAGAGTTCCATATTTTTTACAACTGCATACTATTCCATTATGTAAATGCATCACATCTTTTTTTTATCTACCCATCTACTAATAGGCACATGGGCTGTTTCTAGATCTTGGCTATTATAAATAATGCTTCTATGAACATAGGGGTGTATATAATCTTTATGATTGATGTCTTCCAATTCTTAGGATATATAACTAGATTTCTAAGTCAAAAGGCAGTTCTATTTTTAATTTTAAAGAAAAATCATTATTGTTTTCCATAGTGGCTGCACCAGTCTACATTCCCACCAATAGTGCACAGGGGTTCCCTTTTCTCTACATCCTCATCAACACTTGTTTGTTGATTTATTGATGGTAGCCATTCTAACAGGTGCACAATATCATTTATTTTCAAATTAACATAGTAGCATTAGATAAGCCAATTCTACTAAGAGAGCCCATTAAACTACCTGGAAAATAATCACCTTTTCTTCCTTTGAGGACTCCATTCTATAAATATGATCCCATGTAGAATATACTAACAATATGAGATTTTTATTCAGACTAAATCTCAATACTGTTTATTACATTTGTAAATGTTTTTGATCCTTCAGATTAATGATATATGACTTGGAAAAAAAAACCAGATTGGATTTCTCAGGACAGTCCAAACAAAAGATATTTTACTCACCAATTAGAAGACGTGTATTAAATTTGGACTTGGAAATTATAGTAACCATATAAAAATATCAGAGGGTGAGTAGCTGAATATGTTGGATTTGCCAAATGGACAGAGGGAATTCTGAAACCCCAATAGGCATTCATCTATCCATTCATTCCCTAAACAAATATGTATGGCATACTGGCAAGCATTGTGTTAAGCTTAGGTATAGAAGAATAAAAAGACAGGAAAAATATTTGCTCTCATAAAACTTTAATTCTATACTATGCAGCTGTAAAAAAAGAAGGAACTCTTACTCTTTGAGACAGCATGGAGGGACCTGGAGAGTATTACATTAAGGGAAATAAGTCACTCATAAAAAAATATGTATCACATGATCTCACTTATATGTGGAATCTAATGAACAAAATAAACTGACAAACAAGACAGACCCAGAGACATGGAATCATGCAACAGATTGATGAATCTCAGAGGAAATGTGAGGGTGGGAGGATGGGGCGCAAGAAGAGATAAAAGAACTTGTGTGCATATATGCATAACCCATGGACACAGACAATAGTGTGGGAGGGAGGCAAGAGTTGGGTGAGAGGATTAACAGGGGAAAAAAGAGGGACATCTATAATACTTTCTACAATAAAGATAAATTTAAAAAGAAAGAAAACCTTTCATTCTAGCAGTGAAATAGGAATTATACATTC
>PVJN01038548.1:0-20297 GCA_004026805.1 Lasiurus borealis
GGGGGTGTGTGTCCCTCAGCTCAGCCTCCACCCTCTGCAATCTGGGACCCCTCAAGGAATGTCCAACATCCCTCTCACAATCCAGGACTGCTGGCTCCCAACTGCTCAACTGCTGCCTTCCTGATTGCCTCTAACCGCTTCTGCCTGCCAGCCTGATCACCCCTAACCACTCCCCTGCCAGTCTTATGGATGCCTAACTGTTCCCCTGCCAGCCTGTTTGCCCCTAACTGCCCTCCCTTGCAGGCCTGGTCACCCCTAACTGTGCTCCCCTGCAGGCCTGGTATCCCCCAACTGCTCTCCCCTGCAGGCTTGGATCCCCCACAACTGTCTTTCCCTGCAGATTCTGTTGCCCCCAACTTCCCTCCTCTGCTGGCCTGGTCACCCCTAACTTCCCTCCCCTGAAGGCTTGACCGCCCCCAACTGCCCTCTCTTGCAGACCTGGTCTGTCCCAACTGCCCTCCCCTGCGGGCCATCTTGGAGCAGCCATCTTGTGTTCACATGGGGCAGTCATTTTTTACCACATGGGGGCAGATATCTTGTGTGTTGGAGTGACAATTTGCATATTACTCTTTTATTAGATAGGCTAGAGGCCTGATGCATGGGTGGAGGCCAGCTGGTTTTCCCTGAAGGGTGTCCCGGATCAGGGTGGGGGTTCCCTTGGGACATGGGGCAGCCTGGACAAGGGGCCTGTGGTGGTTTGCAGGCTGGCCATGCCCCCCAGCGACCCAAGCAGAGGTCCTGGTATCTGGGACTTATTTATCTTCTATAATTGAAACTTTGTAGTCTTGAGAGGAGGCCAGGGCCAGCCAGGACAGGTGGGAAGCTTGACTTCCTCCATTGCCAGGGAAACCCAAGCCTCCTGCTCACTTCATGGCTGCAGCCATCTTGGTTGGGTTAATTTGCATACTTGCTTCTGATTGGCTGGTGGGCGTGACTTGTGGGCATAGCAGAGGTACAGTCCATTTGCATGTTCCTCTTTTATTTTTTTAAAAATATATTTTATTGATTTTTTACAGAGAAGAAGGAAGAGGGATAGAGTTAGAAACATCGATGAAAGAGAGAGACATCCATCAACTGCTTCCTGCATGCCCTCTACTGGGGATGTGCCTGCAACCAAGGTACATGCTCTTGACAGGAATCTAACCTGGGACCCTTCAGTCCGCAGGCCGATGCTCTATCCACGGAGCCAAACCGGTTTTGGCTGTTTGTCTTTTATTAGTGTAGATACTAATCATACTCTATTAACTGTCATTGCCTTGTTCTGATTAAAGAAAGGACCTTCTAACCTGGCTGGCAGTTGTATGTCCCTGGAATCTGGGAGTCAACCTTGGATCTTGTAGTCAACCTTGGAATCTGGCCCATTCTCATTCATGAACTGCCTCATAGCATGGAAAGATGAATAACCTTGTCACCCAAACAATGGAGTCTCGCCCCAGCCCAGGCCTGTAATCCCTACCTCCCCATGTAATCCTTGTCCTGCCCTGTATAAGCAGCTGGCTTGTGGGGGGCTGCAGAGCGGATGTCTGTGGATGACCTGCTCTTCCCCCCCCCCCCCACGCTGCCAGCAGGATTGGAATAAACGCTCAGATATGACTCAACGCTGCTGGCTCTGCTTAATTGGCTCAAGCAGTGACAGGCGCCCGGACCCTCGGTTGTCTGGGTTCCTCTCCAGGGAGGCAGTGCGGGACTTGAACTGCTTGGTGTGGAGAGAGAAAGCCACATTTGGTGACCAGAGTGCCACCAGCAGACGGCTGAGAGGAGACACAGGAGTGGTTCTCCTTTCCGTCCCCTCACTGAACGCCTACAGATGGGGAAACCGTGCCAGGGAGGTGGATAGGAGTGAGGGGCACAGAAACCACCGGAAGGGGTGTGGGGAGGAGCAAATACACCGGCCTCGCTCCCCTCCTTCTCCCAGTCTCCTGTTGGCTGTGGGCGGGAGGGGGGGGGGTAAGGCATGTGGCCTGGAGGGGGCAGCCTCGGGCTACAGAGCTGGGCAGACAGAGGAAAGAGAGGGGTGTGTGCAGAACCACCCGAACACGACGGGTCTCTTTCACTCTGCCCTCCCTCGCCAGCGCCCAATGGAGCCAAAGGGGCCACCCCACCTCCTGGTAGAGGCCACGAGGACCACCCTCCGTCGGTCCCCCGGGCCCCCCCCCAACCTGAAGACATCTTTCCAAAACACAGATCTGGCGGCATCCCCCCACCGGTTCCAGCTTTCAGAGAATCCCTTTCCCATTGCCCACCTGGCAGACATCCTTAGGACCTGGCTGCTCCCCTTCCCTCTCGCTCACCCGCACCCCTCCACCACCCCACCCCAAAGGTCAGCTCCTCCTTCCCATCTGCAGGCCTCTCCTCGTAGCTGCTGCATCCCAGCACCTAGAACAGTGCCTGCCGTAACTACAAACAGGAAATACGAGGCAGCAGGTGAAGAGGCACAAGAACTGAGGGAAGCCAGGCGAGGCAGTCAGGTATAAAACAAACAGGTTTATTTATGAGCAGGAATGCTGTCCAGCATACAGTGCAAACTCTCATTGTCTTCGGATCAACAGGAGCCGGGAACCAAGGCTACATCCTGAAAGGGTCTCTTTAATTCATGGCTTCCCGGCTCTGCTGGGGGCGATGGAAAGGAGACTTGAGCGCCTCCCGGAACTGACCATCAGGGGGCAGACCTGCTCCATTACCATGCCGGGTCCAACGTGGGCAGAGATGCTGGTGGTTCCAGGTAGTTGGTAAGCACATCTTGGTTCCGAGGTGGGAAGCTTCTGTGTCTCCATGGCAATGGCTGGACATTCCTTCTCTCTCAAAGTTCAACTGCAAAGTTCAAGTCTTTTTCAACGAAGATCCAAGTACCACAGGCTCAAATGGCTTCTCCAGGAGCCCCGTCCCTCTCCTTCCAGCCTCCGCAGGGAGTGAACACGTGTTTGGGGAGTGGGCAGGCTCTTTAACAGGTAAGAATGCCCTGGCAAACTACTGGCTTCAGCTGCTTCACGAAGGCTGCTCAGCCCAACATGGGCTACACGGACCCACAGCACACAACATACACACACACACAGACACAGACAAACAGACTGGCTCTCAGCATCTCACATCCACCTGGGGTGGCGACAGGCACAGTACTAACGTGGTCCCGTGGCTCCCCTGGGGCCTGGGACTCCGGGGACAGCGGGAGGAGGGGGAGGGAACGGGAGCACCCCTCGGGAGTCCAGAGGAAGGTCCAGGCTGAGGTAGCAGGAGAGAGATGGCTGCAGGAGCTGGGCCTCCAGGTCCTGGAATTCCCTGAAAGGAGGCGTGGCCTGGGAGCCCACACTGGACGGCGCAGGAGGGCGGGCGGCGGGTGGCGCTCTGGGTGAGCGGAGTGAAGGTCAAAGGCAGAGAAGGCACTCAGACTTTGGCTTTGTTGTGCTGCTGGCTTGTTCGCATGGAGCTTACGTGTTTTTGGTGTGTTTTAAACGGCCACGTGTTGACATTAGATTTCCTGGGAGAGTTTGCCATCTTGCCGGGGGCAGGGCATCATCCAGGCTGCTGCTGGGCCTCTGGGGTCTGATTTCCACACCGAGTACAGGAGGCGGAACCAGCAGGAAAGGATTCGAGGTGGTGCTTCCCGAGGGTCCTTAGCTAGCCCAGGGTCCCCCCTGCACAGCACCATCTGGCTGATGACAGCGCCCCCCGCCTCCGGGGCACCCTGCAGGCTCGGCACCAGGCTGATGGGCTGCGCCTGCTCCATGGGTGACTCCCACAGCGCTCCCCTCCCCCGCGTCCTCTCTGGACGCTGGGACCTCCCCCAGAGCCACAGCCCAGGGGTGAAACAAGGGCTGCAGAAGCCAGGGCCACGGCCCAGCCAGGGGGCAGCTCGGAGTGGCAGGGACCCCGCCGGGCTGCCCAGCATGTCCAGCGAACCATGACGGGGGGGGGGCGGTCTCTGACTCTCCCTGCCTCCCCCCCGCCTGCCAGGCTGTGGAGGCCACTAAAGGAATTGGTCTAGAAGGAGCCAGAGCGCCGGACGTGGGGGCCAGGCGGACCCCGAGGCCAGCCCGCTCAGTGGCAACGCGGTCCCTGGCGGCCCGGTTAGCTGGGCTTCATGCCGGCGTCGGGCACGCCCGGGTTCAGGGGCTTCTCCTCCACGCTCTGCAGCAGAGTCTCGGGGTCCCCGCGTGGGGACCGCACGGAGCACTCCTCCTTGGAGAAGGGGACGTGCTCGTCCTGCGGGGAGCCGGAGGGGCCGCAGTCCGCGTTCCCCGGCGCGGAGCTGGCCTGGGAGGAGCACCGCGAGCCGTGCTCGGCGCTGCTGCAGACGTTCACGATGCAGGTGACACTGACGTGGGTCCCGCGGCCGCCGGGGGAGGACTCTGCAGATGAGGAGAGGGTGGTCAGTGGAGAAGCCGTCATGGCCGGTCTCCGGCCCCAAGGCCGGTTAGGACAGGTGGGAGAGAGCCCGGGGCCCGCTGGTGGTGGTGTTTTCTAAGAGAAGTGGCTGCCAAGGTTGAAAACTCAGGAATTAAAAATAAAATAAACGCGCACCTTTTCCAGGACTGGCTCCCCCCAATAAACTTTGGTTCCGTTAAAAATAGCCGAAACCGGTTTGGCTCAGTGGATAGAGCATGGGCCTGCGGACTGAAAGGTCCCATGTTCGATTCCAGTCAAGGGGATGTACCTTGGTTGTGGGCACATCCCCAGTAGGGGGCGTGCAGGAGGCGGCTGATCAAATGTTTCTCTCTCATCGATGTTTCTAGCTCTCTATCCCTCTCCCTTCCTCTCTGGAAAATCAATAAAAAATATTTTTTAAAAATAAAATAAAATTCAGGAATTTACTTTTTAAAAATCTGATGCATGGCTCCCCTCGGAGCCAGATGTGGGGGATCTGGCCGTGGAGGGCCCACATACCTGACCACAGCTGGCAGGAAGGAAGGGCTTCCGGGCACAGGCTCACCCCGCCTTCCGCCCACTCCCTGTGGGCACCTGAGTTCCCTCACTGGTCAGCGTGGGACAGGATGATGGCTGAGCCAGGAGGTGAATAAGTTGGGGGCACAAGAGCCCTCAAAAAGTGACAGCTGCTGCTGTGGCTCAGGGACCTGCTGGGTCACAGGTGTGATGCCCAGGGTGCCAGGAGGACTGGCTGGCTCTTCTCCAGTCCCCCCCGGCCCCGCTCCCCCAGCTCCAGGGGGTCCGAGGTGAGGTCAGAGCTGGTGAGCTCCTCTCGCAGGACAACCCCAAATAGGTCAGGGCCCGGGAGGGCTGAGCTCACAGGGCCAGAAAGAAATTTCCACCCTGAGTGTGCATGGCACCCAAATGTCACCCCAAGTCACCACACTGTGAACGAGACAGGGTGGGGGCGGACAGGGGGACCACAATGGGCGCAGTGCGGGGGTTTGCCCTAACCCACACTGTGAGAGGTGCTGGCTGGGTGGGAGGGATCGCAGAGCCTAGAGGGGCAGGAGGGGGACTGAGAAGGGGCAGAGGGTGGAAGGGGTGGGCAGACATGGTTAAGGATCCACACAGGGAGGAACCCACACCAGGCCGGCCGTGGAAGAGGTATCGCTAAGGATCGGAAAGTAAATCCAAAAGTTGAATGAAGACCAACAGTTTACATTTGCAGTTCATTCATTCATTCAACAAACGTTCAGAGCCACCTGCTGTGTTCCAGGCGCTGGCCCAGTGGCCCCCCGGGAGCTCAGGGGCTGGGGTGGGGGCACTGACAAGACATCCCATGAGGAGGGCAGGCCGTGAAGGAGAAGCAGGAGGGGTGCCTGGCTGATGTGGGCACCCCGGGGAGGAAGCGACCCCTGAGAAAGGTGACAGGGAGGGAAGGGGGGCAGCCCTTTAAGGAGGTGCGTGGCTCATCTCCAGGTGAGGAAGCTGAGGCTCAGTGGGGCTAAGGAGTTGCCTCAGCTTCCCGAGGCACCATCTGGGGGGGGAGGGATCTAGAAATGTCCACATCCACTGCCATTGTGTGGGGGAGCGGGAGACACGCAGACCAGCAGACCCGACTACAAACACACCCCTGGAAGCTGCAGGCTTCCGGGGGCCCTGCAGGGGGCCCTCCACGCAAGCACTGTGAAACCTGTCAGAGACCAAATCCAGGCAAAATGCTCCCCCAGAACGCGCCCCCAGTCCTGGGTCTCAGGCCCGAAGGAACTGGCAACAAGCCACAGGGGGAGCCCTGGAGACACCCCCTATTCCTGGAGCTTCCCGCCCCCAAGCCCAGGGGGTGCCGCTCCCCCTTTACCAGCTGCGTGTCCGTGAACAGCTATGTAAACTCGCTAGGCCTCCGTTTCCTTAACTATACAATATAATCAATATTAATATTATATTACATAATTATAAACAATGGTAGTACAGTGGTACCTGGAGATACGAGTGCCCTAACATACGAGATTTTTGAGATACGAGCCGTAGAGCGAGCGATTTTTGCTTTGAAATACGAGCAACATTTGAGATAGGAGTCATCTCGCGGATCGGCCGGCTGCACATGACCCACCAGTTTACCGCGACTCGAGCGTCTCATAGTTTCCCAAGCCTCAAGGCTACGGAACGAATTAAACTCGTATCTCGAGGTACCACTGTATCCCCTAAAAATAAAAAATATGTACTACTACTTTATATTAGGTATGCTATGCCCTGCCTGGATAGCAGACTCAAAGGACCCGTTAGGGTTGTCTAGAAGGAAGGGTGTTCCTGGCGAAAGAAGCCACAGGGGCAAAGGTGGGAGGGAACTGGGGGTTCAGAGAACCCAGAGAGCCTGCTGGCTCCGTGCTGCGCCGGAGGGCAAGCCACGGCTGCGGCGCAGGGCCGCTCAGGCCCAGGAGGCAGGGGCTCGGCAGAAACCAGGAAGCATCACGAAGGGGGATGAAGCCACTTACCTGAGCTGCCGGAGCCAGCCTGGGGCTCCCCGGACCCCCTGGGCTGGTCCTGGGTGGGCGTCCCACCGGGCGAAGCGCTGGCCGCGCTCTCCAGGGAGCTGCTGCTGGAGCTGGGCGCCGTGGTCAGCAGGTGCTGCTGCTCGGAGCCCGGCGCAGCCTGGGCCTTGTCAGCAGGCAGGTGGGGCTAGGGGGGCAGGGGGGACCGCACGTCAGGCCTCCAGCCAGCCCCCTCCCTCCTCCTCCTCACCGCCATCGGCGCCCCGGGTCACAGGCCCGTCACAGTTTACTTGCTTCTGCCCCCTGCACATGTTCTGTCCACACCAGGTGCTCTCGGGGCGTGTGCCCCGGATGGTTTCTGTGATTGGCACCCGCCTGCCCGGCTGGAGTGGAGCCCTCATCGGGCATGGCTCAGGGGGGCCTGTTCACCCCGTCGTTCTCCCCTCAGAGGCGGGGCGGGAGTGTCACCCTCACTTGGCCTCAGGAAATGGAGGCCCAGAGAAGGAGAGTGACTCTCCCAAGGTCACCCCCTGGGCACAGGGTGCCCGGCCCAGCAGCCAAGAGCATGGATCTGGAGCCAGAAACATGGGGGCACATCATGACTTCATCACGCACTGGCTGTGTGACCTTGAACAAGTTACTTAGCCTCTCTGTGCCTCCGTTTTTCATCTACTGGTGTAAAGGGAGGATAATAGCCCATTTCCGAGGGTTACTGGGAAGACTAACTAGCTGAGTGAATGGTAAAGTGCTCGGAACAGCGGCTGTTACATAGTAAGCTCCATACAAGGGCTGGTTAAATCAGGGGCCACACTTTCATCCACTGCCAAGGGTGAGGGCAAAATGAGAACTGAGAGCCGAAACCAGTTTGGCTCAGTGGATAGAGCGTCGGCCTGCGGACTGAGAGGTCCCAGGTTCGATTCCGGTCAGGGGCATGTACCTTGGTTTCGGGCACATCCCCAGTGTGGGGCATGCAGGAGGTGGCTGATCGATGTCTCTCTCTCTCATTGATGTTTCTAACTCTCTATCCCTCTCCCTTCCTCTCTGTAAAAAATCAATAAAATATATTTTTAAAAAATGAGAACTGAGGCGAGTGAAGGGTTTGGTGAGATGTATCTTAGCGTGGTAGAGAGAGGTGAGGGTCAAAGGGTGGGGCACACAGGCACGTTAGACCCCCTCCCCAGGGAACACTGAGACCCCAAGGCCTTGTTCCAGAAGGAACCAAGATTCCAGGTGTGCCCTGATCCCTCCCGGGACTGGCCAACCACTGCCGCCCCGACACCCAACCCCGCCCACATCGGCTGTGGCCCCTCAGCACCTGGGCCAGAGGAGCCCTCATATCCTGAGGCCGCTCACTGCCTCTTACAAGGAGGATCCTTCTCAACTAGCCCCAGGAGGCCACGAGGCCCAGAGAGGGTGAGTCCCTGCTCTGAATCACACAGCTGGTCCAGGGCAGGGGCGGGACCAGCCCAGAACTGTGTCCCCAAGCTGGTGGCTTGCCACTGTGTCCTGACTCCCTGGCCCACCCTTCCCCCGGTTTTCTAGGGAAGGAGGGCATTTCTAGATTCCTAGTTCTGCTCAACCTGCCCACTCCTAGTCCTGCCCTGAACTGGGGGACAGGCAGGCAGGGAGTGGGGGAGGGAAGGGGAGAGGAGGCGCATCCAAATGTCATTCCTCACAACCCCCAGAGTAGGGGCTTTCTCAGTCCTTTGCCGGTGGCCACGGCCCGGCAGAACAGAAACCCCCAAAGGTCACAGCTGCCTCCCTCCCCCAGGCCACAGGCTGCGAAGTTCAGACGGGCTCTGAGAGGGGCAGAAAAATCCTGAGTGCTGCTCCTTGGGCTGGGACCCCAGAAAGGGGGTGGGGGGTGCTGAGGGAGTGCACGCAAAAAAACAGGACCCCAGCCAGCCAGCCCTGCCTCACCTCCCAGCCCCTCCCAGCCCCGTCCTGCCCTGGATGCAGAGACCCTGGCAGAGCCATCACTGTGTCCTCTGGACGAGGGGCCATGTCTGTCTGTGTGTGCAGGTGTGCGTCCCTGAGGTTCACACACCTGCGTGTACAGCAGTGAAGGTATGTGAAGTGCACACACATACATGTCTGTGGGGGACATGTGTGCACGTCTGCGTGAGGCGGTGAAGAGAGGTTTGTGTGCCAGGCCACGCGTTAGCTGTGTGGTCTTGAAAAGTTACATAAAGTGACATAGCTCTGAACATGGGCTGCACAACTGGGGCGACCACCTTACTGCCTGTGTCGCACTCAGTCATGCTCAGAACTGGGCCTGGCATACGTTCAGCGCCTCCTAAATGCTCACTCTCGTTATTAAATGTGAGCATGCGCAAGTGTGTCTGTGGGGGTGACAGTGGGTGAGCGCACATATGAGGGTACGCTGACCTTTCCTAAAAGAGGGGAAGCCACTGTCCCACCAGGCCTTGGGGTTCCTTCTGCAGCAGGAGGCACGGGGCGGAGCTGAGTCATGCACTCTCCGCCCCAGCAGTCTAGACAGGGGGTGAGCAAGCAGCCTCATAGCAGCGACCACAGCCAGCAGCCAGGAGCAGAGTGGGCACAGGCTGGGCACAGAGAGAGTGGGAGCCTGGGGACTGAAGGGCATCTGGGCAGGTGGCCAGCCTTTGAGGGCAGCCCTCTGGGGGCTGGGAGCTTGAACAGCCCTGAATGCCTGGCCCCCCAAACTTGCAGATTCAGACTGAGTTTCCAACCTGGGCTGTAACTTCCCTTGCAGCCTCACCTTATATGGGGAACAGAACTCCCTTAAATCTCAGTTTCCTCATCTGTGAAACGAGGTGACTATACGGGGCACCTCACTGGCACAGGCACCAAGCCTGGCACCCAGGGCTCAGCAGCTGTGCGCAGGGCCAGTAAGACCTGTGCGTCAGTCTTCCCAGGTCCACGCTGGGCACCTTGACACTGGATGGTGGGAGTGTTTATGACACAGAAATGAGCTGACACCACAAATCAGGGGTTCAGGGGTTTTGCCTTGCCCGGGAGGGCCTGTTACCAGCCACTGCTCTGTACACAACAGCACTCCAACTAGTAGCTGCGGTGCTCACACCCAGTGACCACAGAAATCTGTGCAGGGAAAGGGGAAGTGAGCTGCTGGCTCTACCTGTTGGGACACACTTGGCCTGGAAGAGAAGACATGGCAGCTGGGCTGCTAAGGAGGTGCCTAGAGGGCGCCCTTGCCCTCTGTGCCACCCCTCAGTGGCTGTCAGAGTCACCGACTGGAAGCCGGGAAAAGGAAGAAGTGGCACTCACACCCCGGGGGAATGAGAAATGTCTGAACTCCCAAACCGGTGCTCCCGGCTGCTGGGATGCTGCAGAGTCCGGAGTCCTGAGACACGGTGCTGTGTGACCTGGGGCAAGGCACTTCCTCTCTGCTTGTCCACAAAATCAGGACATGCAATCAGTCGCTGGTCCCTACCGAGTCCCAAGTCCTGGGCTGCCCAGGGTTGAGCTGCTCCCTAGCACAGTGGTTCCCAGCCAGCAGTGGCTTTGCCCACCCGGGGGTTAGCAATGTCTGGCGACATCTTTTGCTGTCACTTCTTGGAGGCAGAGCTGCGGCTGTCCAGTGGGGAGAGGCCAGTGCTATTGTGAGCAGCCTGCAAAGCACAGGACAGCCCCTGAGGACAGGATGAGGGTGCTGAGGCTGAGGAACCCTGCCCAGCAGGATGGGGGGACTTGGAGAGAGCTCTTCCTGGTCTGTAAAAGCAGGAATAAACCCTTCCCTGCCTACAGATTCAGCAGCCACTGTGCACACCCATTTCCAAGCCCGCTGCTCCCTTGTCTTCCTCCACCATGGAGGTTGGGAAAGCAAAGTGCCCCGTTTCCCAGACTCCTTTGCAGCTAGGGATGGTCACGTGACACCATTCAGGCCACTGAGACAAAAGGAGAAGTCTAGCCAGGGCTTTTGGGAGAGCACCTTGGCTGGCCACAACCCCCTCTTCTTCCCACCTCAAACGTGAGGTCACAGGAAGTGTGATCACCCTTCCTGACGTGAAGCCACAAGCAACAGAACAGAAGCCCACACACGAAAGATGGCAGAGCCCGGGGTCCTACTGCCTCGCAGAAGGATGCAGTGGCACTATTCCAGCAGCCATCCACCCGTGACCCGTGGGCATGTGAGAAACGTAAAGCCCTCTTGCTTTAACCCTTATGTTTTCCGTTCCTTGTGGCCAAATGCCCTCCTGATGGAGAACTGGTCACAGACCTACATCATCAAAAAGACCTAAGGTGAGCCGAAACCGGTTTGGCTCAGTGGATAGAGCATCGGCCTGCAGACTGAAAGGTCCCAGATTCGATTCCGGTCAAGGGCATGTACCTTGGTTGCGGGCACATCCCCAGTAGGGGGTATGAAGAAGGCGGCTGATTGATGTCTCTCTCTCATCGATGATTCTAACTCTCTATCCCTTTCCCTTCCTCTCTAAAAAATCAATAAAATATATTTTAAAAAAAAGATCTAAGTAAACTGCTTTGGTTGAAGAGGGGGGACCCAGAGCCCAGCCCTCTAGCCACCATCTCAACCCCAGATATGACCCCCAGGCCTCACGGTGGAACACCGGGGTACCCTGGCACTCAGTTTGAAAACCACTGCTCTTTGAGAAAATGCTTTGGAAGCACCACACCACAGAGATGCTGAGAATCCTTGCCAGCTGAGTGGATGGCACAGCCCCTGACAGCACTGTCCCCGTTTAAATGGTGAGGAAACAGGACCACCAGCCATTTCATGGTTGCCCAAGGTCACAACATGGGTCCATGACCACACGCTTGCCACGGACACCACTAACGCCTGCTCCTTGCCGTGGCCTCTCCCACTCAGTCTCCTCGACCAGCCCTGGCTGGCCTTTCCTCCGCCTCCCGGGCTCTGCACACCACCTGGCCCTGGACAGACCCACCCACTGGCCGGAGAGCAGGGGAGGGGCACTCACCTTGGCGTCTCCAGGCAGGCAGAAGGGTTTCTCTGCAAAGGGGAGAGGGGACAAGTCAGGGACAGTGACCCCCTCGGGCCAGGGCTGTTCTAACTAGGAGGGCAGAACCGGTGGGAGTAGACCCAGCCGAGGGGGGAGTAATTATCTACCAGACAAGTCACACAAAGGCCACATACCCAGCCCTCCAGCCGGCTAGACACTGTTCCACTCCCTTCTGTCCCCCCAACTGCCTTCTACACTCTGCACCTCGGCTCACGCCTGTCCTCTGCCAAGCACGCCCTTCCCTTCCTGCACACAGCCCCCCACTGAAACCTTACCCAGCTCAAACCCCACCTGCCCCAGAGGCGGACTCCCCCCAGAATGCCCCACGAGAATCTCGGACCCCTTCCCCTGGATGCCCTCAGGAGCCTTGCCTTTCAGTAGCTACGTTAGCAGAAGTGCCATCTCCCAGCTCTAACTCCTACAGAGTCTACGGACCCCGCTCCACCTGAACCCTCGGGCTCTGCCCAGGCCCTGACTCGCAGCAGGCACCCCGCTTCCTGAACAAACGGATGAACGGACAAACGGATAAAGGGGAGAGGAACGGAATCTTACTTCTCTTCTGGGCGATGATGACACAGTTCAGCAGCCCTATCAGCAGCAGTCCCAAGGCTGTCACCCCCACAATGAGCCCTGGAAGGAAAGGAGAAGCTCGAACCAGCTGCAAGAAGCACACTGACCTCCCTCAGGGGCCTGGCAGGTCCGTCAGTGGCCCACGATGGCGAGGGCTGTCCCAGGTGAGGCATTCAAATACCAAACGAACAACCAAAAACTGTGCCAAGCCAGGTGTAGTCCCTCACCCCACATGGACAGCCCCTGAGGTGACATGCCCCAGCCTGGTAGTTCATCAGAACCAACAACCAGGAGACCACCTCCACTTTGAGATAAGAGCTGGGCCCAGCCTGGCTGGCATGGTGGCTCAGTGGTTGAGCATCAACCTATGAACCAGGTCATAGTTCAATTCCCAGGGAGGGCATATGCCTGAGTTTCAGGCTTGATCCCCAGTGAAAGGCATGCAGGAGGCAGTCAATCATGATTCTCTCTCATCATAGATGTTTCTCTCTCTCTCTCCCTCTCCCTTCTTCTCTGAAATCAATAAAAATGTTATTATTTTATTTTATTTTTTAAAAAATATATATTTTATTTATTTTTCACAGAGAGGAAGGGAGAGGGATAGAAAATCAGAAACATCAATGAGAAAGAGACATCGATCAGCCACCTCCTGCACACCCCACACTGGAGATGTGCCTGAAAGCAAGGTACATACCTCTGACCGGAATGGAACCCGGGACCTTTCAGTCAGCAGGCTGACGCTCCATCCACTGAGCCAAACCGGTCTCGGCTATGTTATTTTTTTTAAAAAGCTAAGCCTGCCTCTCTAGACCAGGTCCTGGGAGGAGACAGGTCTCACTGCCACTTGCCTCCCAGGACGTGCGCCTCCAGCCCACAGCGGCTCTCAGTGCGTCTGAGGGAGGAGGAGGGAAGGAAGGATGGGCCCTCTTGTGACTTACCAACCGGAAGAGAGATGTTCCCGGTGCTGAGCCCTTCGGCCGGGGCACTTGGGACCACAGGGAGCAGGACAGACAGGCTGGCAGCTGTGCTGGGTCCTGGCGTGAGCTCCACGGGTGGGGATTTCGTGGACGTTGCCTGGGGCTTGAGGGCTGAGCTTGTGGTCACACGCGGGGAGGGGGGCACAGACTTGCAGACGGCGTCTCTGCTCGCATTGCCAGGGATGGCCGTGGACTCACAGCTGGGAGAGGAGGTGGCTTGGTCAGGGGGCAGCAGAGGACAGGATGGCTCCTTTGTGGGAGACAGCTCAGAGGGCCAGGGTCCCACCAGCGTGGACAAGGCAGTGCATACATGCCCTGTCATATTTTAGGACCACCCCTTCCTCTCCTCACCTGCCCCCTGTTCCCATGCTCCCCACTCAGTCTTGGCACCCGCCCACCATTAGATGTACCCGTTCTGGCACTGAACAGGCCTCGGCAACCCAAGGGTGCGAGTGGGAGGTTTCAGGCAACATGACACCACCACTGGGTGTTCTAGACCCTCCATCACCTGGGGCATCCCCTCCCTGCTCCCCCAGAACCAAGGGGCTCAGCCACTCACAACCGATGGGGCCTGCAAGTGTCCGTGGATGACGCCGTGTCTGAGAAGGTCCCTGGGGCACAGGCAGCGCACACCACATTTGACGTTGCGGTTCCTTCAAGGAAAAATTGGGACCTGTCACCAACTCAGATGCTCCGTGGGACAGCGGGGGCTTGGACTGAAGCCCTAGGGGATGTCAGCGGACCCATAGAACTGTCTACACCTCTACCTCTGAAAACATGCACGCACGCACACGCACGCACACGCACACACACAGCTGGGGAGTTTGTCCTTTAACCAATTCTAGTGACTTCCTGGTCTCCGGGGTCACATGGGTTCATCTTCCTGGGGCACCCCCTGATTTTCCAGCAGCTTAGGGCTTAACCTGCTCTGTCTCTGGATCCCCAGGGCCTAGCACACCGTAGGCACCTAATCAGGCACCTAAGGGATAGCAGGCCATCACTGACGATGTTCCCAGGCTGAGGTGAGGAGCGACGCCCGTGAAGGAGAGACCCCAGGGGGACCCCAGGCCAGCTGCCCGACCCCGTACCTGGGGTGACCACACCGAAGCCCGGGGGGCACTTGCGCAGCCGTGCGCACACCCGGCACCGGTGCTGGATCTTCAGCATGCAGTACAGGCCCGGCCGGCAGGCGCACACGCGGTTCTGCTCCCGAGTGCAGGCCTGGGATTCCACCTGGTCTGGAGGGCGAGAGGGCAGACCGGGGTCAGTCCTGCCTCCCCTGGCTCTGCTCCCTGCCCCGCCACTCTGCCCTCCCAGCCGGCCTGCCACCCACAGACCCCTCCCCTCCCCACGGAGCTCCAGGGTCTGCAGTCTCGTTCAGCTCCACGGCGCGAGCAAGACACAGCTCCCTCATTGCTGCCGTGGGCACACTTCTCCCACCGCTGCTCTTGGCCGACCCTCCCCGTGGGGCTTCTAAAGGGGACTCGGTCAGACGGGATGAAAACGCCCAGATAAATAGCAAAGAGCGGTACCCACGCAACCTCGTGCCCCGGGGCACGGAAGCAGCGAGTCTGGGGGAACCCACAGCAGCTTTCAGCCAGGGGGGCTGGAGTGCAGGCGCCCAGGGGAGGAGGCTGGGGTCCGCCCCTCACTCTGGGGCTGCCCACTCACCAGCGCTGCAGCGGGAATCACAGCTCAAGCATTGGGGCACCCAGTTCCAGAGCTGGGTGAACGTGCTGTCCTCGCAGGGGGCGCACACCGTGTCCGAGGTCTTGGTGCACGGGGACTGGACGTGGTAGCCTGAGGAAGCAAGGGCTGGGGTCTCAGGGTAGGTGGCTGAGCTCATCCGCTGTCCCCCAGAACCCCCGAGTTCTGCAGTGGAGCTGCGAAGGCTCTTTGATGGGGTTCAGCGACTGTCTCACATCTAGCAAGTACCAGCAGGCACTCCGTCTCTGAACCCCGCATCTGCTCCTTCCAGACGCCTGGAATTCCACCACCAAGACTTCCTGTCCCTCACCCACTCTGCTGGCTCCTTCCTTCTCTGCATTTGGCTAAATTCTCCGCCCGGAGCCATCTCAGCTGAGGTCTAAGTAGGAGGTTTCCAGGGAAAAGGAGCTGGGAAGAGGGAACAGCATGTGCAAAGCCCCAGAAGCAAGAGGCGCCACGGGGCTGATTCGTGGAACTAGAAGGAGTTCAGGACGAATTGAGAGCTCTGACCTGCCCGCTCCGCCCTCATGCACACACTCCCTCCCAGGCACCAGCCCCAGGGACCCCGCCCGTCCGAGGGCCAGGCTCCCGGGCTGCCCCTCACCAGGAGGACACATGCTGCAGCACATCTGGACCCGCTCGTCATGGTATTCTCTCTGCCGGCACACGCCTCCGGGCTCTGGGGCGTAGGGGGTGAATGCCACCTGGAAGGGGAAGAAGGACAGCCATGAGCTTGGCCATGCCAGACCCCCAGATCCCCATCCTGTCCCACAAGTCCCTTCTGGGGCTCATCGACGGATGGACGAAGGGCCTGCGGGCTTCTCCCTTTGGGTGGGGGGGAGGGGAAGGTAGAACTGAGAGGCCCTCCTCTTTTTACCTCCCCTCTTCCTCCCTCGGGGTGGCACACCTTTGTCTGCAGCGGGGACACTGAGCCATCTGGCCAGAGGGTGAGGCTGGCCCCCACCTCTACACAGGGCAGGGCCCCAAAGGCTCAGCACAATGCGGCCCTCTGCCTAGGATGCCTCTGTCTCCCTCCTTCCCACACCTGGAACCACCCCTTTGTCCTTCCAACCACCTGCTGCCTCCTCTGGGAAGCCCTCCCGGCAGCCCCGAGGCTGCTCGAGGTTCCCCCTATCTCTGGGCTCGCTCAGAAGGCTGGATTGCAGCCCCTCCAGACAATCATCTCATGGTGCTGAGACGGGATACCCACTTCTCCTCCCCTTTTGCATGGGTGCGTGCACACACACCCCCCCCCCACACACACACATGCATGTCTGCAACGCTCCTCATGTGGTGGTGACCCCAACCATAACATTATTTCCGTTGCTACTTCATAACTGTCATTTTGCTACTGTTATGAACTGTAAGGTAAATATCTGATAGGCAGGATGCATTTTCATTGTTACAAATTGAACATAAAGCATAGTGATTAATCACAAAAACAATAGGTAATTATATATTGTGAAATATTTATTTCTAATTACAAGTCAATGAAATTTTGTCTTGAATCGTGGTGTAGCATGGGCAACAGTCTTCATATGACAACAGTAAACTACACTGCTACACTTTGTTACACCGAGGAGCGGTGTGTTGGTTCCTAAGACCATGGGAAATAGGTGTTTTCCAATAGTCTTAGGCGACCCCTGTGAAAGGGTCATTCAACCCCCAAAGGGGTCGTGACCCACAGGTTGAGAACCGCTGGTCTAAGCGCTGCAGGTGCTCTAGGCAGACCCCGAGAGCGCCCACCCCCCGTTGCCATGGAGCTGCCCGAGAGTGACCCGCCTCCGGGTGGACGGCTGCTGCGTGGAGTTCATGGTCCGCTCCCTCCCCATCCTGCTGCGCTGGGCCCTCGCACTGAGAACGCAAACCCAGCTCCTTCCCTGCTCGGCCTGGCGGCAGTTGCAGATGCGTCCCAGCTCCTGGACGATCCCCCACCCCAGGCCGGGGTTGCCAGCTGCCCCGCAACCTGCAGCTCCTGCCGCACCGCGTTCCTGCCTGAGCCGCCGCCTCCTCCTCCTCCTCCCCCGGGAACAGCCTCTCGCTTCCCCTGGCAAATCCCCACTGTCCCCTCTGACAGCAGCCTCTGCCCACACCCCACCCTGAAGAATCACTAGCACCCCGAGTCCCGACCTTCCTCCCTCAGGGTCCTGGCACACAGGCCTGTAACCACCCAATGAACACCCTCTGAGGCCGCAGACTGGGGGTGACATTGCTACCACCACCCAGAGCCTGGCGCTTAGAGGTGCCCGGGGCCCGCTAATCCAAACCGCCGGCTCCACTCCAATGCCATTTCCCGGAGGGACCCGACCCTGCACCCAGACACGGAGCCCGGACATGGGAGCACCCAGGTCGCTGCCAGTTGAGGTCCTTTCCTCACTCAGCCCAGACCCGGGTCCTCACCCCAGGTAGTCAGCTCTGGTGAGGGCGGGAGAGGCGCAGGCGCAGGCGCTGGCAAGGGACGTGAGAACCATTCTGCACCACACGGAGTCTAAAAGGTAACTTCCACTCCCGTCTGGACTGTAAACTCCCATGCCATGACTGCACACGCATGCACACATGCATGCACATGCACACACACTCCATCCCCATCCTTCCCTCCGCCTGGCCCTGATCTGAATGAGTGGAAAGCAAGGTCCCATTTGAGGCTCCACAGAGCTGGGGCGGGGCTCAGTGCCAGTGTCCGAAGCCCCTGGCCTCATGCCCACTCCCCCCCAGCACACAGGGTAGAAGCAGCTCCAGGGCGGGCCAGGCAGCTGTCAGGAAGAAGAAAACCTCCAGGTGATTCTTACGCTCCACTGGCCAACACACCTGGCTAGCTGACACCTGCGGAGGCAGCAAGACAACGGGGGGAGGGGCACATGGTGATCAAAGACGGGGAGCCCCGCCACCAGAGAGCATACCTCTGCAGCTCCCTCTGCAGTGAAGCAGAGGGCCTGACCGTCCCCCACGGCCCCCCAATAAGGCCTTCCCTGCAGGCTGCTGCTGTGCAGCTGTGCCCCTCCCCCCCTCGGAGCATGCCCTCGGCGGACAGGGGCCATGCAAGGTGGCCCCAAGGGTCTCAAGGACCCTGCAGCCTCACGAGCACCCAGACAGTAACTACGGGAGCCCCTCATTCGTGGGCGGCCAGAGAACCACAGAACCAAAGGGGTTCCCGGCATGCAACCCAGGGGAGCCTGGAGGAGGATTTCCTGTCAGCCCAGAGAGTCTGACGGGAAAGCGCCTGCCGGGGTCAAGTTTAGACTCTCTCTCCGCCCAAGGCCAAGGGCTCCTGGGCAGAGTCAGGCAGCTGGACCCCTACGGCCCGCAGCCACTGCCCAGCAGCCTCCATCGGGGTCCCGTCCGGTCTGAATCTCGCTCTGGCTGCCCTCCCGCCGCTCTGTGTGAGGGGGTGGGTCCTCTCTTGAGCAATGTCTAAGCCTGTTTATCCTCTTGGCCAGAAAAAGAAAAAAAAAACACACAAACCACAGCCCTGTCATGGCTAAACAATGAGGAACAGAAAGCCCCTGGCCGAGCAGGACAAAAGGTCACTCCCTGCACCGCAGGCCTCCAGAGCAGAGGCGACACGGCCTCTGAACCAGGTCACTGCAGGGGCCACACTGGCGGGGGGTCCCTGGAGGTCCCCAGAATATGGCGAGCAGCCTCTGGGAAACGTGGGGCCAGGGAAGCTTCCAGTTTCTCTGGTTGCTGTTGGGGAGGCTCAGAGCCGTGCGCCACCCACCCCCACGGGGGAGCGCTGACTGACGTTTTAAAATGAGGAACTAAGTGGAGAGCAGCTGCTTCGTTCAGCATGTTCAGCAGATCCAAGCCCAGGAGGAAGCTGGGAAATGATTGATGAGCGTTAGCCACCATGTAACAGGTGGGCAATGGGTGTCCAGTGAGGGAGGAGGAGGATGATAGATGATGATGATGATGATGATGATAGATAGATAGGTAGATAGATAGATAGACAGATGACAGCTAATACAGTGGTACCTCGAGATACGAGTTTAATTCGTTCCATAACCTTGAGGCGGGGGAAACTATGAGACGCTCAAGTCGAGGTAAACTGGTGGGTCGTGTGCAGCCGGCCGATCCGAGCGATGACTCCTATCTCAAATGTTGCTCATATTTCAAAGCAAAAATCGCTCGCTCGACGGCTCGTATCTCAAAAATCTCGTATGTTAGGGCACTCGTATCTCGAGGTACCACTGTAGATACAGAGATACTCAGATAGATTGGTTTACAGATGAAAAGATGACAGATAAAGGAGGGCAGGAAGGAAGGAGGAAAAGAAGGATGAGAGGAAGGGCCATCTAACATCCCATTTGGGAGACAGGCCTGATTGTGCCCATTTCACAGATGAGGAAATGGAGACAGAAAGAAGCAAAGCCGCCTCCTGCTCTCCCAAAGGCTCGGGCCATTCCAGAGCTGGCGGCGGGCTGATGGGGGATATACACAATGAGGGCCCACCCCTCGCCCACCAGAGGCCTTAGAGCTGCTCACATCGGGGTCTGTGGCCCCGTTTTCTCTCTGTGACATTGGCCTCTGTCCTGCTCGGGCGGGAGTCACCTGCCCTGCATGACGGCCCTTTAGGAAGGAAGGAAAACGATGGGGTATTTCTGAAGCACCTCCCACTGGCCAGGTAAGGCTGCAAGCACTAAACCGAATCCCACTTCCACCCCCAAAAGTCGGTGGGCCTGTGCCCATTTCACAGCTTAGGGAGACCAAGGCCACATCACTTGTCTGAGTTCATCCAGGAGGGAGGAGGGGGTGGGACGGGGATGTGACTCTTGCCCCGGTCCCCCTGGAGAAATCTCTAGTCCCCTCCCCGGGACAGCAGCTCTGGGATCCACCTCCGCCGTCGTCCCTGAGTCATGGCAATGCCACCAGCCCCCGCGTCTACTTCTGTGACAAGCAGACACTGAGAGGGCCTATCCTCGGCTGGCAGCCCCTCAGCGGGAGCGGCGCACAGGTGCAAAAGTAGGAGTCAGAGCCACGGCTGTGCCAAGTGCTAGAAAGATGCCCGGGAGCCAGGAGGGGGCGGAGGCCCAGATGTGTGTGTGTTGGGGGGGGGAGGTGCAGCGCTCAGAAACCGTAAAGACATTTCAGCGACTTCCCATTCAATAGTGGAGGAAGTCGGGAGCAAAGGTGGAAACATTCATTCATTCATTCATTCATCCATCCATTCATTCATAGGTACTGAGCACCTGCAGCCAGCTTCCAGGAGGCGG
>PVJN01038549.1:0-11047 GCA_004026805.1 Lasiurus borealis
ATCAACAAGCAGGGAGGGATGGGGCGGGGAGGGCCAGGGCCGGCCATGAGGGCTGACCGGGCAGCACTGTTCCCCTCCTCTTCTTCCCCCTCCCCCCACCCCTCAAGGCCGCTTTTATAAGCGTACAGGGGTGGTGGCATTGTACACAAGCTTCATGCCCTCGGGCCCCAGCATTTGCCCCATGTCACTTGTGCCAGGACAGACCCTAACCCAGGAACTCTGCGCCGGATGGGAACATCAGCTAACGCTGACCACTGCCAGCCCACGCCTCCCATCCACGTGGATTGTAGCTCTGGGCTGAGAGAGAGCAGGGCTTAGAGCACATCACGATTCACCATTCTTGATGCCAGCCGTTGGCACTTGCCTTACCACCTCCTCAGGCCAGAGAAAAAGACCCCAAGAACTGGAGAGACCAAGCTCAGCAGGCCCTGAAAAATGCCCTGAGCCTTCAGAATCTCAACACCAACGTGGCTAAGAATACCATCATGTTCCTGGGAGATGGGATGGGCGTCTCCATGGTAAAGACCACCCTTATCCTCAAGGGCCAGCTGCACCACAAGCCTGAGGAGGAGACCAGGCTGGAGATGGACAAGCTCCTGCACATGGCTCTCTCCAGGACACAAACACCACGCTCAGGCACTGCCAATGCCCACTTGTATGGGGGAAGGCCAATGAGGGCACCATTGGGGTGAGCATCGCAACCCAGCACTCCCACTGCAACACCACTCAGGCAAACAAGGTCACCTCTGCCAGTCGGACATCCCCTGAGGGCTCCCAGACTGCAAGAGGGTGCAGGCTGGGCTGAGGAACACCCCTCCCGCTCCTCCCTACCCCCCCGCCCTCCCCCCCCGAGTGCACAGATTCCATGTACTTGGCCTCTAGTTCTTTAATAAGAAATAAAAAGCCCTGGCTAAGTAGTTCACTTAGGTAGAGCGTCATCCTGATACACCAAATTTGTGTGTAGGATCCCAGTCAGGACACACATAAGAATCAACCGATCTAAATATATAAAAGGCTAATGTGCTAATGTCCATCTGGGTGATGATGCCACATAGCAACGCCTGGCTTCCTCTCCCTAGCAACAACTAGCTTCCTTGCAGTTTCACGACTTGCTTTATAGCCAGGTAGAAACACTTTACACTATAGCCAAATGCCTGTGAAGCATTTTCCCATGCCTCATCTCATTTGATCCTCACAGAAGTCCTGGAGTAAGTAGGTAGGAGACTTCGAGGAATCCTATTTTCTTTTCATTAGCCAGAAAATGGAGATTTAGAAAGCTTAGAAACTTGACCTGACTGAAAAGAAGTAAGAAATGGTGGACCTTTAAAATGACTTCAGGTTTTCTCCCTGAGCAGAATACAGTCAAACACTGCTGCAGTTAAATATTTTACCCTTTGTCCTCCCGGCGTGATCTACAATGATAATCTGCTTCATGTTGATATTTACTACTATGTTGCTGACAATTACCTGAAAAAAAAGTTGGGGTGCTTCACTGGGCTGGAACAAGTTTAGTTACATCAGAAAGCAGATCTAATGAAGCAAGTTTATTCTCTAACTATAAAAGGCTAAACTGACTCGCACATGCGCTATATATATAAAGTTCTCATTGGCGCCAATTGCTCACGTCTTTCTGTTATTATGGGTCATGAATTTGGTTGACATTCCTATTATAGAGAAAGGGCGAACAGTGATATTAAAATATTTCTTCTAATTTATTTCCTTTCAGTGGAAACAACAAACCAATGTTTCTTTCTCTCTCTCTGAAACAAACTTAAAAAGGAAGTAGTGTTACATTAACTAATGGCCACTGTGCAAAGCAGGGAATGACCCATGCACATTTTCTGGGGAGCAGGGACCACTGGAGGCCACCAAAGCAGTGATTCTCAAACTCATTCTGGTGGTGGAACGCCAGGAACTTACGGTGTTCTGTGTAACCCACCCTTCTCTTCTGTTAACACCGTTCAATATTAGCACTGTTTTTTACAGAAAAGGAATTGTTAACTAATATGCAACCAATGGAAAAGCAGCACATTGGTGTAAGAGTTCAGAAACCAGCTCCAGAAATCACACATTCCAGCTCCAGGACACTTGCTGATTCTCAACCATAAAAACCGGACCTTGCCCTGGCCAGTTTGGCTCACTAGGTAGAGTGTCAGCTTGCAGACCAAAGGGTCCCAGGTTCAATTCCAGTCAAGGGCACGTACCTCGGTTGTAGCCTCCTCCCCAATGCAGGTCCTGATCAGGACTCGCACAGGAGGCAACCAACCAATGTGCTTCTCTCACATCAGTATCTCTCTGTCTTTCCCTCTCACTTCCACTTTCCCTAAAAATCAATGGAAAAATATCCTCGAGTGAAGATTAAGAATAAATAAGTCCTATATAATAAAAGCCTAATATGCAAATTATCCCCTTGGGCAGTCCCTCAACCAGGAGTTTGACCGCTCACTATGATGTGCGCTGACCACCAGGGGGCAACATAGAGCATGGCTGGTGTGTGTGAGGTGGTGCTGGCAACAGGCAGCAGTGAAGGCACTGCCAGCTCTGATGGGCCCCGACAATAGTGAGCAGCGGCAGGATGGTAGAGCAAGTGAGAGGGCAGCACCAAGCCAAGGCAGGTACGAGCGGGGGGGCCCCATCACCCCGCAGACAGCGACCAGCAGTGGCAGCGGGGGGTGCGGTCGCCGCCTGGCTCCCAGACACTGAGGGAGCCGGGCGGGGTGCACCGGCCCCAAATGATCACCCCACAGGCAGGATGGTGGAGCAAGTGAGGAAGCGGAGCCAGGCCACAGTAGGGTGCCAGGTGGGGCTGTGGGGCTGCAAGGCTGGGGGCGCAAGATGGGGTTGCGAATCTAGGCGAGCAAGCTAGGGCCCAATATTCACAAGCCATCCTGAGGGACCCCACCTGCATGAATTCATGCATTGGGCCTCTAGTAAATAAATAAGTAAATAAATACATAAATAAATACCTGACCTCTGCTCAACCAGTTTCAAGATAATCACTAGACTGGACTGTGCTGACTTAGCTGAAGACAACATTCAATGCCCCTAATTTCTTTCTTTCCCCCCTCTCCCTCCACGCCTACACTGAGATGTTAAGATGGGCTTTGGGACAGGTGTGTCCATCTTCTCAGGCTGCTGGCACTTGAACAAGACCATCTCTCCTTACACCAGCTGGTCTCTTGAGTACTGGCTTCCAAAGTGGCAGGCAGCCAAACCTGAGTTTGGAATCACTATGAGGAAGTGACTGAAATGCTAACTCATTAAAGTAAAACAAGGCAATAGTTTTGTGTTAAAATTCAGATGACACTTTATACTATACTGTAGCAATAGATGTCAAATTTTAAGTTAGCAATGTACAAGAACCTTAAGGTTAAGAAAATTCTGATTAACTCTCTGCGCTGCACATTAAGAAGACAGTCACCCTTCCGAGGTTGGTGCCCAGACACCTCCCAGAAATAATTAAATACTGTGCACAAATAGCTGCACCAGTGGCATCCCTTGGCCTGGCCTGTGGGATCACACCAAACAGTCTCTTTGACATCCCCTGAGGGGTCCTGGATTGTAAGAGGGCACAGCCAGGCCAAGGGACCCCACTGGTGCACTATCGGGGCCAGGGAGGGACTGTGGGAGGGCTTTTAGGGTATGTCCAGCTCATCTCAGTCCCAATTGGCCGGACCCCAGCAGCAAGCTAACCTACCAGTCAGAGCATCTGTCCCCTGGTGGTCAGTGCACTTCATAGCAAGCGGTTGAACAGCCTTATCATATCATTAACATATTACACTCTGATTGGTTGAATGGCCAACTGGATGACCAGACACAACATTTTACGCTTTTATTATATAGGACTTATTTTTAAGATAGCCAGCCATCAATATTAGGACTCATTCCTGGTCTAGCTCCCAGAGTAGAGAGCCAGTCCTAACAATGAGTAGGATATGGCATCCGAAAGAGAACAGTAGGTATGTACATGGGAGGGGAGGCGTATAATCCAGCCCAAGCAAAGGAAAAAGCAGGTAGCCACCCGATCGTGAGCATTCGTGGTCACTCAGCACCACAGCCTCATGAACAAGCAGACCTGTTACACACAGCCTTGCAAATAACGACTCACCCAAGGCTCATGTGTGAACTGAGTTCATTAATATATTAGAAGCCCTGTGCACAAATACTTTCTGGAGAACCTTCTGAGGACAGCCAAGCTTTAGAGGAAGATGCCCCAGTCACTCTGTCTAAAAGTTACCCTCAGAAAGGAGATGGTGTTTTCAACAGGAAGCCTTAGTCAGGAATTAAGCAGATGTGACAAGACAATGTCAGAAAGGCAGACACAACTGCTGTGAACCTTCACTATAAAATGACCCTTCAATGCTAATGAAAGAACACACGTGTGCTGGGCACAATGGCTACTCAAACCCCCAAAGAACAGGACAAATAAAGCCCACAGCTCTACAGCATCTTGAAATGGACTTTAACTGACAGCAGCTCAGGGCCTCGGCACCTCATTATTATTACTGATGCCCCCCAAGCCTGTGGGAATCCAGCAAATGGGTCTCCAAATGGTTGGTTCCTGGAGCAAAAACCACTGTCTAGTTAGCCAAACAGGCCCAATGAGGAACTCCACTCACTCTCCGGCCTCCTTCCTGCAGAGGCCTCCACAGGGGCTGGACAGAGGGGAGGCTGAGGCATTAGGAAAGCTGATGCTGCAGACACTGACCCCCACGTGTGGCCTGAGAAGCAAAGTTGCAGCTCCCCGTGTGGTATCAGCCACACCAACCCCTAGGGTGAGCTTAGGCACAGTGGATTCCCATAACTGCATTGTCCACCGTGGGAAACATCCTGTACTCCATTCCCAGGACACCTGTGGGCCCCGCCCTCTTCTACCTCCATGCTGGGCCCAGGGCAGCCACACTCAGCCAGGACTGACATGCCAGGGCAGGTGAGGAGCACAGGAACACACAGCTACTTTACCTCCAAAGTTGGCCAGCCGCCCAATCCTTGTAACTGGCACCTTCCGCTCCCGAGCCCGCTCACTGAGCTGGAGGGACAACAGAGACAGACCTTAGGGAAGAGCAAATGGGCCAGGGCCAGCCTTCAGGGGCTCATGCTGCCCACCCATCCCCTCTCTACCACCAAGGCAGCAGTTCTACCTGGCAGCACCTCCACCAAGAGACCTCCATGTTCCCAAAGCTCCAGACCACAGCACCCCCAGAAGGGACTGACAGCAGCTCCACTGGGGAACCACCCACAGGGCCCACCCCAGGGGCCCTCCCAGACGCACCATCTGCTTGTGGGGCTTGCTCTCCGGGCGCGCCTTAGCCTGCCGGGCCTTCTCAATGTCCTCGGCGGTAAGGCCCCCCACAGGGGACTGGTCCTGGTGGAAGAACCTTCGCTGCAGGCCAGTGGGAGAGAAGGGGGCTCTGCTATCTACAAAAAGCCTCCCATCCCCCCTGCCCAGAGGAGAGGCAGTCTGCCCTGAGAGCCCAGCTTCCCTAAAGGGTCCACTGTCAACGTAGGCAGGAGCTGGGCCCTTGCTGCCGGCGTGATCCTGGGGTGGAAACGATGACTCCTGGGAGGAGGCTGTAGAGAAGTCTGCAGAGGCGCCCTCGGCCCGTGGCCCTGAGAAGTGGAACTCTGATTCTGGGTCGTCAAAGCTCTCAGACATGTAAGATTCTTCGTGCTTGTCCTGCTCCTGTAGGGAACAAAAGCCAGCGTGAGAGAAGCAAGAGGTAGCCCATCCTCCCGCATCCCTCTCTGCACAAGACAGCACATCCCCGCTGTCCGCCCAGAGGGTAACACCGCGTTACTCCCGAGGCCTGTGTCAGTTCTGGAGGTGAGCTGCCTTCCTGGCCCAGGAGCAGGAGACCCCGATTCCAGGCCTGCTTCTGCCAGGGCTCTGCTGTGGTCACTGAGAACCTGCTGGGTGTCCAGCCAGGACC
The DNA here is from genome assembly GCA_004026805.1 of Lasiurus borealis. NCBI lineage: Eukaryota > Metazoa > Chordata > Mammalia > Chiroptera > Vespertilionidae > Lasiurus > Lasiurus borealis. Next base: position 5,931 of record PVJN01038549.1, read on the forward strand.
AGACCTGTTACCACCACTCCCAGCAAGTTCCTCATCTATTCATCAGGGCTAAGAACGGGCTTCCAGGGCTCTGGGGTGGGTGAACCAGGGAAAGAGACAGGAGACCTTTGAGAAGTCGAAGCACAACCACAGACCAGCGAGGGCAAGGGCAGTGTACAGACGGGACACCCCACCACTCCAGGCCAGTGCCTTGCCACAGACACGGCTCCACTCACCAGCCATGGCGTGCCTTTAAGAGGCTCTCACTAGATGCCTTGGCACCATCGGGTTTGGCCTGGCTGTCCTTGGGAATTGGGGGCACATATTTTCCTTGTAACAAGTGAAAAGACCTAATCTTCAGGCCCAGATTCCTTCTTTAGAACTCAGAGTGACCTTTTGTGAGTTCTCTGCTACTTCCTCATCTGAAAATAAGACTCCCCACAGTCACAGTTTTGAGGGTGCCACAGACAGGCCAGGGGAACAGTGCCAAGGAGGATATAATTGGAACAGCACTGACTCCTGAATGGAGGTCAGGAGCCCGATTCCCTGTCCCACTGAAATGGACTCAGTACATATGGTGCTGCCTGCGGCACTGCAGACACAGGAGTAGGTCCACAGCCTTTGCACGCTCAGCTCTACAAGCTACGCCTCCAGGGAAGGAAGATGTGGCAGTGGCTCTCACTGCCAAATGGCAACCTCGGGCTGAGGGAGCTGAGATGATCCGGTAAAGGCCCACCCACCGGCCAGTGGCAGATCAGGATCCCAGGCCAAGGTCTGTCCTGCTGGCCAACATTCAGCACTTTGCTCAGAGCAGAACTAAACTGTATTGGATTCTCTGGGCACCTCTCAAAATGGCCAGGAAGCCCTGGGTAAAGGGCCTGAGGCAGGTCCCTGAGAGCCACAGCAGAGGTCCTTCTGCCCCTGACTCCGTGTGCCGCCTGGCCCGGCATTACCATGACCCTTTATGAGGCTCTGGGCCTCTGGGCAGTGAAGGGGCCTCCGTGTCTCGTTGGGACCAGACTTGGCTTCTGTGGAATGAGTACATGAACGAGCCCCTGGAGGAGCTGGGGGGAGGCTTCTGGAGTATCTGGCCCTCCATCCCCACAGAGAGAAGAGAGGCACAGGAGCCTACGTGCTGAGGGAGAGGATGGGAGCACATGGAGGCCAGCACCCCACTAAGTGTCTACCTCGTGGTGGGGAATGGCCCCTTCCTCCTTCCTCCTCCCTCTTCCCTCCAAGTGACTGTCTTGGGGATGCCCTGCCTGTTCCAGAGACCCGGCATGCCTGAGGAGACAGAGGAGCAGGTGGGGGCCTGGGCAGCAGGCCCCTCTTGCCTCTCAGGGAGGACTGTCCAGGTCTCCCACGCTGCCTCATGCCTGGGAGGCTGGGAGGCCCAGTGAGCTGGACAAGTGCACCCCCTGAATGTTCCACAGGCAAAACATCCGACAGGCAGGCAATGCTCCTCACTAGCAAAGGCACTGAGGGGCCGGAGCCACAGCCCAGCTTCAAGCGAGGAGGGCAAGGTCGGGGAGTCCTGCATGGGGAAGAGGATACAGGAATCTGAACCTGTCACTTAAAAATCATGCGCCTCACATCCAACTTCCTAGTCTCCGTTTCCCCATCTGAGAAAAGGGATAAACACTAGGCTTGTCCCTTTTCCAGGATAGCAGTGAGGTTTCGTCCCGAGTGTGAAGACTTCCAGAAGTTAAAGGCATTTGTGTAGGGTGAGAAATAGCCACGTAGTGCCACTGACCCTTCGAGAACAGCAGAGGGACTGGGAATCGAAAACTAAGACTAAACAGAAGCCTGCAGGCTATGACGGACTGAGTATCCTTTGTCCAGAAGGTCAGCCAACCACAGAGAGAAACGCAAGGAGAGAGGGACAGGTGTGCTCATGCACATGGGCGCACACAGCTTCCCCCTCCCCTGGGACTTTCAGAAACAGTTACTGGGGACTCCACGGAGGACAGCCCTCTGCTCCGTCAAGCCCTGCTATAATCACCTGTCCTGCGCTCACTTCTACCCAAAACCTTCCCCATGGGTGGTAAAAGCAGAGGCTCTCTGGTCTGTGGCACAAAAGACAGCATGAAAGATGAAGAGAAAGCAATCCTCAGCTTTCACCCAGGAAAGGAACACAATCAGGACCCAGAGACCCAGGGGAAAATGAAGCGGGCAGGTGGGAAAAGCCTTTGACACCTGAGAAAGCTCCGAGGACACAGTCTCCTGGGACAGCTCCATGCTGAGGTGACAGCCAATGAAACACGTTTCCCAGCTTGGCCGTCCCTCCCCCACCCCAGCTGCTCTTGCTCTGCCCAGTGAAGCTCTGACAGAGGGTGGCTTCCATCACTTCTCTACAGAAATCAACCAACAAAAAAACACTCATATAACACAGGGAGAGGGGCTTTGCCTTCTTTAAAAACTGCTTCAGTGAAGGACACATGCAGTGTTCCTTTCAGCTGCCTCCCACAGAACACAGGCAAGTGTTACTTCTTCCTCTGGGATTTTTCAAATTTCCAAAATTAAAAAGGCTTCTCTTCAATATCTCAACAGGCCAGAAACTGAACACAGACCAGGCAGAGGAACAGGGACGTCACTGCCATTCCCGGCGGATGGGCCTCTCCCTGAGCTCAGCACCCCTGCCTGGCATCAGTTGGTGAGTGCCAGTGAATTCCTAATCTAAGGAGTATGCTGGGCCGCTCGCTCCTGGGGCTCTTCTAGGCTCTGTGAAGCTTCCTTTTTTTTTTTTTTTTTTTTAATATATTTTATTGATTTTTTACAGAGAGGAAGGGAGAGAGATAGAGTTAGAAACATCGATGAGAGAGAGACATTGATCAGCTGCCTCCTGCACAACCCCTTTTGGAGATGTGCCCGCAAACAAGGTACATGCCCTTGACCAGAATTGAACCCGGGACCTTTCAGTCTGCAGGCCGACACTCTATCCACTGAGCCAAACCGGTTTTGGCAGTGAAGCTTCCTTTAACTAAGACTTGAGCTACCCAGCAGCCTCTCACAGGGATCCTATCCCACCCGCAGGGGTAGTAGTGGGTTACACTAACCAGTGGGCTCTCTGACCCCGGTCACCAGCCACCCTGGCTGTGTCTTAGTCTCACCAAGAGCTCCAAGTCCAACTTCCCTCCCACTGGCACCAGGCTCCTTACCTGCACCGTCCCTAAGAACATGCCGATCTGCTCCGCAGCTGTGGACTGCAGGGCCCTGGCCGCCATGATGAACTCCGCTCCAAGGCCGAAGTGCTGCAGGTGCGTTTCCACAGCTGCCTCGGTCAGCTTGGCAAGTCCTTTGAGCACCATGATCGCATCCCCCATGATGGAAGCCATTCTTCAGGGCTGGAAGAGAGCAGGCCAAGTCAGACGGGGGGCACCACACCTCATACAGGATCGCACTCACACTGATCAACTCCCCGTGATCCTGGGCAGATTACTGGTTTGCATTGACGGCCCTTTTGATCCCAGCTGACAGAGAGCGAGGAAGGGCCTAGGGCTCAAGGTCTGCTTGGGCCACTCCCTGCGCGGCAGGCACTGGGCAGAATGCAAGGCTCCAAGGGGCCAGGCTGTGCCCCAGGCATTTCCTCACCGAGGCCGCACAGCCCCCCTAGGCAACGCCCAGGGAGACCTAGAGAGGTAGTGACTTGCCTGAAGTCTCCCCGCCACCAAGTGGCAGATCCAGGACTTGAACCGGGGATACTGACTTAATCCAAGGCTCTTTCCTCTGGACCAGACTGAAGGCTGGGGAGAGAGCACCTGTTCCCAAAGCAGTTCCCAAACAGTCCCCTGACCAGCTGTGCTCGCTCTGCCCGGCAAAGCCTCTGACAGACACCCACAGACCACAGGGCAGCCAGAGCCCACCCCCCTTCCTCAGACTCAACTACTGACCAAGCCAATGTTTTCAAACCACATCCAGACCACAGTGCAGTCCATTTGGAAAATCCTAACCAGCATGAAAATGCAACGACATGACGTGAACAGAAAAGAAAGCGTCAAAGGTCCTATGGGAAGCACTCTTATGAAACTTGTTTCCCTTGTGTGTACACGTGAGCTTCTCTGTCCCTTTTTTTCTCTACCGAGTCAGTCTAAAATGTGTTTCTTAACGTAGGTCAGGGCCAAAGAGGCTGAAAGTCGCTGTACACAGTGGTGCCTCACAGGGTGCAGAGTGTGCTATCAATCACCCAAGTATTTCTTAAGGTCTGTGAGGGGGCTGTGTGCTGGGAAGGGCTAGATAAGGCCTGTTAACAAACCGAGGCTGAAGAAAAACCACAAAAAGGAAAGGAACAGCAGGACACCCCAAAGAAGATACACTCTGGACAGGGCAGGGATGAGCTGGGATCTGCTAAGTCTCAGAGATAAGACAGAAGCCAGAGAGGAGGAGTGGGAGGCAGGCATTGCAGACACTGAAGGCAGGGGACCTGCATGAACAAACACGTGGAGGCTGAGAAGGGAAGGATACACCCCTGGATAAGGGCGTGGGCCAGCAGGAGGGAGAGGACGGTCACAGAGACACCTTGTGGAGTCCCTCTTCTCTTCACACTAGTTAGCAGAAGCACTAGTAAGAAGTGGTCTGGTAAAGCACACTAGGACCACCACCAGAACTCCAGGGCTTCTGAAGATGGCAGGCAGCCTCAGTCCCACCTGCCCTTGTCAGGGGAGCAGCCAGCAGGTCCTGTGGGGATCAGCGCTGCTCCTCAGCAGGGCACAACGGCTTTTATGAAAAACAGAACTGTGGTGACAACCACAGAAACCCACTGACACACAGGAGCCTTGGAGAGCTGAGCTCACCCACCATAACTGCCCCCGGGAACACCTTCACCTGCACATGAGAACAGCTACCAGGCACGGGGCTGGCTGCTTTCCACTCTTCAGCTCCTTTTAACCTTTACCAACACCTGCCCTCATTTCAAAAGGAGAAAACCAAAGCCAGAGAGCTCAGCTAACTGGCCCAAGTCATTCAGCTTCTGAACGCTGGCCTTGGGCCTGATCCTGGCCTTGTCTGCCCACCGCATACGGCCTCCCCAAGTTCTTGGCCTCTGACCCTGAGGGCACTGCTCAGACACAAAAGGACCGCCTACACCCTAGCTAAAACCTAGGAGGTTTTTAGGTGACCACACCCTTGACGAGGCAAGGGAG
>PVJN01038550.1:0-20282 GCA_004026805.1 Lasiurus borealis
GGGGGCTGTAAGAGATCAACCGAAGGACTTATATGCATGTATATAAGCATAACCAATGGATACAAGACACTGGGGCGGGAGGGAGGAGAGACAGGCGAGGGCATGTACTGGGGGCCAGGGAAGGCCGGCGGAAGTTCAATAGGCAGGCGGGGGGTGGGGGGAAGGAGACATGTACTACTATTTGTAATACTTTAAACAATTAAAAGAGATAGAAAAAAAGATATAATTTAAACCTTGGCCAGGTGGTTCAGTTTGTTGGGGTATCGTCCTGTACACCAAAAGGTTACATACAAGTCCTATCCACAGTGCAGGTGTGTAAGCTGATCAATGTTTCTCTCTCACATCGAAAATTCTCTCTCTCTCTCCCTTCCTCTCTCTCTAAAATTAATAAAAAACATATCCTCAGGTGAGGATTAAAAAAAAGAAAAGAAAAGAAAATGCCATTTCCAATTACAACTAAAGCCATTACACAAGAACCCAAAGAACCGAATAAACAGAAAGCTTTGCCATCTTTTATGAGTAGAAAGTCTCAAAATCACAAAGTAGAAATTCTTCTTAAATATTTAATAAATTCAATGCGGTTTCCATAAAACATTTTATAAAACATTTTGCTTGCAAATAATTTGACAGGCTGATCCTCAAATTAGTATGGAAGGATTAAGGGCAAGACTTCCAATGCAGTATAAGTACTATGAGAACAAAGATGTTTGTCTATTTTGTTTAATCCCATGTCCCAGAGTCTGGAACAGTGCCTGGCACCTAGCAGGTGCTCAAAAAATATTTACAGTCACAAATGAATGACAACTTAGAAGAAGAAGGATAAGAAGGGAAGGAGAATCCTAGCTGGTTTGGCTCCGTAGATAGAGCATCGGCCTGCAGACTGAAGGGTCCCAGGTATGATTCTGGTCAAGGGCACATGCCGTGATTGCATGCTCAATCCCAGTAGGAAACATGCAGGAGACAGCCAATCAGTGATTCTCTCTCATCATTGATTCCATCTCTCTTTCCCTCTCCCTTTTTCTCTAAAATCAATTTTAAAAATACATTTTTAAAAAAGAAGAGATGGAGGAGTGTTTTACCTATCAAATATTAAGTTCTACAATTATTTTAGCCTATAAGATAGGCTCAAGGGTAAGTAAATAACCAGTAAAACTAAATATAAAATTCACAAACACCTAGAGATAACATCTCAGTTGTATTTCAGCTCCAGGTCCAGAAAAGCAGCAAAACCAAGTCAGTGACCCCATGGTTGACCTCAGGACCTATTGCATTGAATGTCCCCCCTGCCCTGGTGCTAGCCAATCAATCAGTAGAGACCACAACCCTGAAAGGACACAGCGGGAAAGCTGCTGAATATTTCATTGAGATCCCTAAAATCTCCACCCTTACAACCCTAGGATGGAGGACCAAGTGCCCTTTCCTGAGAACATGTCTGTGCTTTTCCCTCTCCCTCTCCCTCCCTGCCCCAGGCTGTTACCATTAGTTTCCTCACTCCCAAACTCCCAGGGCCCTTCCTTTACCTCTATAACTTGTTTCCTAAGTCCATTTCTTTAAGGAATTACTTTTTCTACTTCTAAGATTTAGCAAGTAGAATGTTATCTTACAAAAACAATTTAGAAACACATCCACATAAATATGAAAACTTGTTCTAAACTAAGGAGGCATTATCCATCAGTGAAGAAAGAATAGACTAGCTAAATAACCATGCTTAGAGAATTGGCTATTTATATGAAAAAAAATTACATCCTTATCAATATTAATTAGGGTTTGCATTCTGCTACGAGCATTATGAGAATGTCCTAAACAGAAATGGATTTCTTTTCTCTCATAAGAAGAATTCTAAAAATAAACAAAGGAAAAGAATTAAATTAGAAATAAACAAAAATGTCCAGAGTGTGATTGATGCAGCAGCCCCACAATGTCACTAAGGCTCCAGATTCTTTGTCCCATCACAATCCTTAGCTCACAGCTTCTCTCTTCAAGCTTGTCACTGCACGGTGGCAAAGGGTGATTCACCTCTAACCCATGTCCATCTTTCAGAAAAGTGTCAGAGCCAAACCAGATCTGTCTGACTCCAGAATCTACTGAAACACTCTTACATTTCTGATGGAAGAGCTCCTACTTATCTCTCACTAGTCATTAATTCAGCACCTTGTGATGAGGCTCTCTTATGCTGACCATACTGTTTTCTAATTATGTGCCGCTCTCCCAGTTCGCTCATAAAACATCCAACTGAGCCCCACCCACCCCTGAGCTAGGCTCCATCTATGTTTCACAGGTGCTAGCCGATGGAGGCACAGAGCAGGCATCAGGAGAGTTATGTGGAATTGGGGGTAAGAAGTGTCAGACCAGATTATATTGTTCATAGAAATGTGTTTCCTAACGACTGGAAAACAGTGCACGCATCATTTTATTTGTGGAACTCAGATCAAATTATCGAGAGGCAAAGGCCCAAGTAGGAGGAAGTCTAGCAGATAATTGACTAATCAGAATTGTCTTCTCATTCTGTTTGATTTCAAGGTTTAAAAAAAACAAAACAGTTGTGCTTTGCAAATCAGTTCCCAATATAAATACATATAGGACTTTCTTGCTCAGAAACATCAATGCCCCTGGCTTACATGATACTGAAAACTCTGCCTATGTTGGAGAGAAACAGAGCTGAAGGCTAGTGAATGACTCTAGGTGTGGGGAGAAGACAGGGTAGGAGACATAAGTGGAGGGACATCAAGAAGAGACCTAATGGGACTTGGAATTACAAGAGGTCTTCCTAGAGCAGGTGCCCAGATGCTGGCCTGCTTGGGAAGCTCCGCCTATGGGTTTCTGGGTGGGTTCTTTGAATACTAATAGCTACCATTATTTAGCCATTGCTAGATGCCAGATGTTGTGCTAAGCACTTTTAATGCATTATCTCATTTTCTTACTATGTGCTTTATAAAATATTTATTGTGAGAATATTATAGCTGTGATATATGTTTTTATTGATTTTAGAGAGAGGAAGGGAAAGGGAGCGATAGTGGACATGAGAGAGAAACATCGGTTGGCATGCCCCCATCATAAACAGAGCCCACAAAACAGGCATGTGCCCTGACCAGGAATTGAACTAGCAACCTCCTGGCACATAGGATGACACTCAGCCAACTGAGCCCCACCGACCAGGGCTCTTATTGTCATTCTTAGAACAATCTTGCAAGTTCATAATTAATACCCCCACTCATAAAGGAAACTAAAGGTCAGGAGGTTGCAGCTAAGAAATGCAAAAGCGAGGCTGCGATTTGAATTAAAGCTTCTGCTCTGAGTCCTTAACCATCTTCACAAAGCACTTCGAGGCAACTCTTATTTCCTCTACTTCAAACATGAGATGACTGAGGTCCAGGGATGACCCAACCTGCCCAGTGACACAGGTAGTTAAGTGTCAGAGCCAAACCAGGTCTGTCTGATCCTCATATCTACTCTACCACCCAGGCAGAGCAAGATCAAAAGTCAGGGTAAGGAACATGCTGGAAATTATTTACCTGTCAGGCCCACCGCTTTCCTAGGGCACAGCCCCTTTGCTTCCCCTCCACCCCAGCTTCACCACTTAGAATCTTCTTTTCGCTGCCTCTTCCTGAGCTGAATGAACAGGTTCAGGGTAATTCTTGGGAGTCTTGAAGATAGCTCTTACCCCAAAGAAAGGAAGGAAGAGACAGGGTTCCACCAGCCTGGTGGTCCCCATCCCCACACATGTGAGCCAGGCCTTTGCCTACAACTGGTAAGTGCTTGGATCAGGAGGCAGCCAAAATAGGTTCAAATTCAGCCTGGTGACTTTGGCCAAGAACAGTAGCTCCCTTTTTAAAAATTATCCTAGTCCTGGCAAGGTAGCTCAGTTGGTTAGAATGTACTCCCAATAGACCAAGGAAAAAGGGCGGGGCCGCTTCCCTGCAGCAGAGGCGGCGATGGCAGTTCTGTCCAGGTCAGAGCACATACAAGAATGAACCAATGAATGCATAACTAAGTGGAGCAACAAATCCATGTTTCTCTCTAACTCAGATCCAATATAATAATCGTATATAATAAAGAGGTAAAATGAAAATTGACTCTAATGCCATTGCACAAGATGTCCACCCCCATGTAGTCAAAGATGGCCACTACAAGTTGACTGGCAGGGGAAGGCAACTAGGGGGCACCAGGCCTGCAGTGGAGGGCAGTTGGGGAGACTGGACTGGCAGGGGAGGGCAGTTCGGGTGACCAGGCCTATAGGGGAAGGCAGTTAGGGGCAACTGCGCCTACAGGGAGGGCAGTTGGGGGAGAGGGACCAGGCCTGCAGGGTATGGCAGTTGGGGGGGACCCGGCCTTCAGGGTAGGGCAATTAAGGGTAACCAGGCTGGCAGGGGAGTGGTTAAGGGGGTGATCAGGATGGCTGGCAGGCAGGCGAGCAGTTGGGAGCCAGCAGTCCTGGATTGTGAGAGGGATGTCCAACTGCGGGTTTAGGCCCCATCCCTCAGGGGTCCCAGATTGGAGAGGGTGCAGGCTGGGCTGAGAGAAACCTCCCCCAGTGCACGATATCGTGCACCAAGCCTCTAGTCAATAATAATAATAATTAAAAAAAAAACCAACAACAGTGTCTATCTTGGGACAGACATTTTATTAGGGTTTCCTCCATGTTTTTAAAGTTTAACACTGCCCCCTCCCAACCCCTACCCCATGACTGAGGATCCTGAGCCCCTCTCTTTCCCCTCTTCACCCCAAGAGAAGCAACTAGCATAAGGACAGCAAGTAGTCAGGAGCCTAGGGCTTGAACCCACCTGGGCCTGATTCAGCTGTTGCCTAGGAACGGAGGAGGAGGGAGGAGATGTCAGAGGGAGGAGGGGAGAGAGAGAGGGCGAGCTCCCAGCAGCGGGCGCTGACGACAGCAGGTGATTTTTTTCCCCTGCAGCGCGCTTTCTCTCAGCATCTTTCCTAGATTTTTTTTTTTTCTCTCTCTCCCTGCTGAGCGGCTGAAAAGGGTGGGGCCGCTTCCCTGCAGCAGAGTCGGCGGCGGCGGCAGCAGCAGCAGCTGCAGCAGCATCTTGGGGCGCAGCGGCCGCGTCCGCGACGCCCAGTCTCGCCCGAGACCATCGCCTCCGGGCCCTGCGAGGCGGCCAGCGGCGCCGGCCGGCCGGCGGGAAGGAGAAGAAAAGACCCACTCGCGGCCGCGGCGGCCCCAGCGCCCGGTGCCTCCTCTGCGCCATGGCTTAAGGCCGGGGGGCCCCCGCGCCTCGCGTCGCCGGGCTCGGCCGGGCTTTGCGCGCCGCCGCAGCCTCAGGGAGGGGCGCGCGCCGACGTCTCCCCGCCCGGGACTCGGGACCCCGCGCCGCTCGCCTCCGGTGCGGGCTGCAGGCTGCGCTCCCCGGGCCTCGGCAGGCGGCTCCCGCAGGCCTTGGCAGCCGGTGGTGACCCCGGGACTTCATCTCAGCGATAGCGCGGCCGCCCGACCCTCCCCGGTGCTTGCCGAGGGAGGAGGGCGAGGCGCGCCGTCCACCCAGGAAAAAAAAAAGCAAAAAAAAAAAAAAAGCGGTGGGAATCAGAGCGGCCGGTCGAGGGCCAAAGGACCGGAGAAGGAAGGAGCAGGGACTCGCCTGAGAACCACAGAGAGAAGGGAGCGCCCGCGCCGCAGCCAGCATCATGGCGTGGCCGTGCATCACGCGGGCTTGCTGCATCGCCCGCTTCTGGAACCAGCTGGACAAGGCGGACATCGCCGTGCCGCTCGTGTTCACCAAGTACTCGGAGGCCACCGACCACCCGGGCGCCCCTCCGCAGCCGCCGCCGCCGCAGCCCCAGCAGCAGCCGCCGCAGCAGCCGCCGCAGCCGGCGCAGCCCGCACACGCGCCCCCCGCGGCGGCCGCCATCGAGACGCAGCCGGCCCAGGGCGAGCTGGATGCCGTTGCCCGGGCAACGGGGCCGGCGCCGGGGCCCAGCGGCGAGCGCGAGCCGGCGGCCGCCTCGGGCCGCAGCAGAGGGGGCCCGGGCTCAGGCTCGGGCTCGGGCTCGGGCGCGGGCCCCGCGGACTCGGTGATGCGCCAGGACTACCGCGCCTGGAAGGTGCAGCGGCCCGAGCCGAGCTGCCGGCCGCGCAGCGAGTACCAGCCCTCGGACGTGCCCTTCGAGCGCGAGACGCAGTACCAGAAGGACTTCCGCGCGTGGCCGCTGCCGCGCCGCGGCGACCACCCGTGGATCCCCAAGCCCGTGCAGATCGCCGCGCCCGCGCAGGCCCCGGCCCCCGGCACGCTCGGCACGCCGAAGCGCCGGCCCCCGAGCCAGGAGCGCTGGCCCGTGCAGGTGGCCGCCGAGGCGCCCCCGGAGCGGCCGGCGGCCCCCGGCGCTGGAGCGGGCGTCGTCGGGGCGGGAGAGGCCATGCGCTCGGACGAGCGCTACACGCGCAAGAAGGCCGGGCCGGCCTGGATGCTGCGCCGCGCCGAGGGGCTGGGCCCCGAGCAGACGCCGCTGCCCGCCGCCGCCGCCGCCGCCGCCGCCCAGGCCCCTCCGGTCGCGGGCCCCGAGGGCGGCAAGGGGCGTGCGGCGGCCGACGCGCTCAATAGGCAGATCCGCGAGGAGGCGGCGAGCGCAGTGGGCAGCTCCTACAGGTGAGACTCCGGACGTGGCTCATGCGACGGGGCTGGTCGCCCTGACCCTCCTCCCCGGGCTCTTTCTCCACATCGCAGGCCTCCCAGCCAGCCTTCCCTTCCCCGCCCAGACCACCCTCTCCCCAGCACCCTCCCCAGACCTTCCCCAAGCGCCCTCCCCAGGCGCCCTCCCCTGGCTGATTTCTTTCCGCTCGTCCCCAACCAGCCCAGGTCTTACCTTTGACCGTATCAGCTCCCTTTCCCCCCATCCCGCCCTACCTCAGACCCCTCCCTCCCTGCCCAACAAAGACCCCTCCCTACCCAACAAAGACCCTTGGCCATTTCTGCACAGGCCCTGCTTGCATTCCGCCCCACCCAGCGTACCCACCCCACGGCCCTGGTCCAGACGCTGCCCCTTGCTGGCTCAGCCACCGCCCACCAGCCTTCACGCCTTCCTCCAGGGCCCCTTTCTTCCAGAAGAAGAATTCTTTCCCAGTGACCAGGAACCCTCTTCCCTAAGCCCAATTCGCTTGGCCTTTGATTCTTCCTTCCCCTCTCTCAGGCCCTGGGAGCCACCCCAGCGCCACACCCTTTTTCTGGATTCCTTGAACAATCCTTATAGCTCACCCTCCTCCTCCTCCTCCTACCATTGGGCTTTGAAGGCAGACTCCTTAGGTTTCTTACTGGCCGTGACACATCGGGCAAGTTTCTTAACCTTTCTGGGCCTCAGCTTCCCCTATCGAATGTGATTGAGAGGTTGAGAAGTACTCGCTCTTTTATTAATTTAATATTCAACTTATGTTTGAACACCTACTCGGTGCCAGGCACTATGCTAGACCTCGTGAGGCTTAAATGAGATGATGCAGGGGGAAAACTGTAGCAGCTGGCACATAGTGAATGATGAGTACATTTTGGTCCTATCCCAGCCTTCTACATGATGTTTCAATGTTCTGATTTTCACTTTGTAGATATGTCTTTCCAACCTTTTCTCCTTTCTTCTGTCTCTGTATGTTCTTCAGATGTTTTTCCATCCTTTTACCACCAAGAACACCTTTTTTTTTTTTTTTAACACAGTTGAATGCCCTGTAAATGAATGCTTTCAAGCAAGGGCATAACCTCCCTCTCTTTCCATTCTTCTAGAATTCTCCCTCTGCTATAGTATCAGCCCTTTTAGCCTGCCTTGTCATCCTTCATGCATCCAATATGTATTTTTGAATGCTAAGCTTTTAGTCCCGCCCTTATTTTTCAGCCTGAATCAACTAGCTAGCTGATCACAGTTGACTCTGAACATGTAGTAACATTGGGCATGGAGGTTTCTGGGGAAGCAGATGTGCATGATGGATAATTGAATGAGAGGAATCCAAAATGTGGCCTGCCTCCTGCTGGCCAGAGGGTGTGGCCAGGAGGACAGCAGAATTAGTGTCTTTTGCCAAGACCCTATTGCAGCCTCACGTCAGACCAGTCTTTCTCCAGTGAACATAACAACCACTTCTTTACATGCTGAGGGAAGAATAGCATAGTTAACATCCTCTCTTGTGAAGACAAATCCAACCCCTCTCCAGGTTTTAACTCTGGAAAGCATTTTCCAATGAGAAGGGGCAGCTAATCCGTTGGCCACTACTCCATCTTCCTGCGTTCCACCTCCCACTTGACATTATTCTCTGGGTTTATCGTTATCTTGACCACACTGGTCCCCAAGGAGTTCATTGCTTCCCTCTAAAACTCTGGGTCATGCAAGGACACATATCCTTTTCCTTGATTCATAGTCACCAGGAGGTAACATTTTCATAATATCTTTATGCTTTGACCAAGAGAGCATCAAGAGGAAAAGAAAGGGGCATAAAAAGCAAAGCCAAAATGTAGCTTGTCATTCTGCCATGGCTTTCTTATTCTTAGGGCCCTACTTTACTCCCCGAGAGCCCTAACGTTGGCCCAAGATCACAGATTCCTGGTCTGGCCTCTTTATCTTCCTACTCCCATTCTGTGACTCAGTGACAGGTGGAACCTTAACACCCACCAGGCAGGAACTACTTCTCTTCACTTCCACAGAGTCAGTGCCCATCAAGAGAGATTCCAGATTCTTAAATCTCCTGGGTGATCCCACTTGGTTTATGTTTCCAAGTCGGCTGGGCTTGCTTTGTCCATGGATGATTGGCCAGTCAGGGAGTGACCCACCCTTCAGATACAACTCACTAAATATTTTGGCTTATACCTATGTGCTGTATAGCCTCTCCCCCCGTCCCCCCCCCCACTGTACAGTAAGCATGCCATGATTTATAGTTAGAATTATACATATACTGCAAATGATTGGATTGAATAGCAGAAGGCTATACTCTTGTAGCTGGTCAGAATGCTTATTTTTGATGGCTATCAAAAAAAATCTGAGCCCCTCAAACAATTTTTTTTCCTGATTTGGATCTTCTCTAATATTTAATTATGCATATGATTCTGTTGCAGCATTTCCATTTTGCTGGATAATCAGAATGGTTTTGAAACAGAATAAGTGTTGGTAAGAGACATCAGTTTCTCTAAGGAACACCTTAACTGCATGACAAATTTGATGTGAAATTTAATATTAAATATTAAAAATTTTAATATTTAAGAAAAATAAATCAATAATAGGGAAATGCCCTTTGGGTGAAAGTAGATATGAAAAAATAAGATAATCAATGAATTAAATATACTATAAAGAAAAAATGCCTGGAAATTGTAGGCTTATCTGGAACATTGATGTTCCTTCCCAGTTGTCTCACATTCTTTTCTTTGGTATGATTCCGATATCTGCTGGATTTAAATATGCCCTGTGTCTGCTGTAAAGGAGGCTTGCCTTGCCTTAGAAGCCAAGTTGGGCTCCATTTCAATGATAATTTGATTTACAAACCCTTTTCTTCTGCCACTCTACATAAATCATGGTGGTTTACACCATGGTGACTAGCTTATCTCATGGGCTTTACAAAGGACATCTGTCACATGACATCAATGGGAACAATTTGCTTAAATACAGAATACATAATCCATCAGCTTAATATATTGGTATATAATGCAAAATATACATTCAGCATCTAGAGTAATATACATTAGTTTTACCTTACAAATTATATCCAGTAAATGATATCAAATGTCCTTTGATGCTGTGGCTTTGAAAAACCTTCCCTATTTAACAGTTCATCTAATTCATAACCTACCCACAGTAGTCTGATATTTTTTTGCTTTCAAATGGTATCTAAGGTATCTTTAGAATTATTCACAATCATGAAGTAGATTGATTTTTAATACATTCATTTTTACACAGATGATATAAAATTGAGAAGCTTTCATTTGTTATCATTTTTAATGCAAAAGATGTAACATTGAGAAGCATGTATTTTATCACTTTTAATGTTAAGGATGGATTTCACTGGTCAGCCATTTGTGATTTTAGACCTAGCATTCTAAATTAGAAAATAGATGAGTCAGAAGGAGGGGATTAAAATTCCCCTCTTAGCAGCCCATTGCCCTGCCTATCCTTCAGTTAATAGGGATAGATGGGGGAGCAGGTGCTCCCCATAGAAATGCTAATGAAAACTTCTCCTGGAAGAAATCAGCTGAGGCACCAGGAGGTAGATTTAATAAACCAGAGGCAAAATACTTGAAAAATGAGAGTAGTCACAAGGAAATCAGAAAGAAAGGAAGCCTTTAATATCTGTCCTACAGTCTTCCATGAAGGTTAGAGAAAGGCCCGCCTGACCAGGCTTTTATGCTGTGCAGAATTCCGTATGCCTATAGCACAACTGTCCATTTTCCTAATTTCTTCCTGGGTATACTTCAAGGCCACTCTTCAATGGTGCCTTCCAGATTCTGTCATTCAGAACCAATTTATTTAATTCCCTGTTTTATATTCTGTACACTTCCCATTGTCTGCTCGATTGTAAAATGCTTTGGCTGGTTTCTGCCTCCCCCACCAGATCATGAACAACTGAAGGGAAGAAGTCTATTTTGCTCATCTCTATCTCTCTCAGAGCATAACACCGTGCTCGGTGCCATATAGGTTTGTTGAATCCCAGTGGCATTTGGTGAAAATTCTATTTAACTACATATTGACTCATTTCATTCAGTTTCACTCAGTTGAATTTATTTCAAAAAATGACCACCAGTCCCCTGCTATGTGTCAGACAGGATGCTGGGGATACCAAACAAATGCCATAACCCTTATGGAAGGAAATTGTGTTTCCTTAATCAAAATAAATTCCAGTTCCCACAAGGTTAGCACTAGGAGTAATGTTCACATGAGGAAGGGCAGCAAACCTTACAGACCTGACTCTGGATGCACTGTCATCCAGGGCAGTGGTCCTCCACCTGGGCTGCATGTTGGAATCACTGCAGAACTTTTAAAATGTTGATGCACAGGTACCCTTCCCAGAGGTTCTGATTCAGTTGTTATGGGCTATGGCTCGGGCATCTGAATTTAAAAAAAAAAATTGTCCCAGGTGATTCTCTTGGGCAATTCAGGTTATGACCTTCTTCCCTATGGCAAAGGTTCAGAAGCAAGAGAATCATTTGGAGAGCTTTCTAAATGCAGACTCCAGAGCTTCATCCTCAGATGTGTCGATTCAGCTTTTTGAAATGGAGCCTAAGAACCTACATTTTAAAAAGTGCTCCAGGTAATTTTGATGCAGGTGAGCTTCAGACTTGGAAAAACACTTCTTGGAAATATTTGTTAACTTTATGGTATTGAGTTTTCCCACATTCAAACCTGGTATTCTTGCCATTTACTTATGCCTTTTATGTCCTTCCCTTACATTTTGTAAGTTTCTCAAAAAATTCATACAGAGACACGATAGGGTTTAGATGTAATGTTACTATATTTAAGTCTTTAATGATCTAACTGGATTTTAACTTTATATGTGGAATGAAGTAAGGAAGCTAATTTTTTCTTTTCCTCTACCCTAATACCCTTTTAAAAAGTTCAAATTTCGCCCACTGATACCTCCACTAATATCTTCTCTTTCACAGTAAGGGTCACATATGTTTGCATATATTTCCAAGATCTCTGTTCTATTCCATTAGCCTGAGCTAATGCCATATGATCACCTGCTTTTGTCTATGCTATTTTAAATTACTTATTCCACTGTAATGAGTACACATTTTTTACACTTTTCAATTTGTCATTGCTCATGTGTATTAATTTTTGTATGTTAATCTTGTATTCAGCAACTTTACCACAGTCTTTAATTAATTTTGTCTGTAGATTCTCTTCAGATGTCTGTGAAGATAATGTATGTTTTTAGCAAATACCAATTCATTGTCTTCCTTTCTAATATTTATATTTGTGGTGTGTGTGTGTGTGTGTGGGTGGGTGGGTGGGTGTGTATGTGTGTGTTTGTATGTGTTTTGCTGCGCTGGTGAGGACATTGGTGTAATTTTGATAGTAGGTGATAAAAAGCATTTTTGTCTTGGGACATGGGAATGCTTCTCAAGTTTTATCATTAAGTATGAGGTTAGCTCTGAGGTTTTTATGAGAAAGCTTCATACCAGGTTAAGAAACTACCCTTTATCTTTGTTTACTAGGTGTTTCTAAAAATGTGATGGCATTGAATTTTATTGAATGCTTTCTCTGCATCACTGAGATAATCATATGATTTTTCTTTTTAATCTGTTAGTAGATTTTTCTGCTATTGAGTCACCTTTGCATTTCTAAAATAAACCTTGCTTAGATAAAAATCTATTTTATGATGCTGAATTTGGTTTGCTATTTTTTATTTTAAATGTTTGCATAGAGGGAGAGAGCTTGGGGGAGTGGGTGAAAAGGTGAAGGGATTGAGAAGTACAAATTGGTAGTTACAAAATTGTCACGGGAATGTAAAATATAGCATAGGGAGTATAGTTAATAATATTGTAATACGTATGCATGGTGCCAGTCGGATACTGGAAATATAGGATGGGGAAACACTTTGTAAAGTGAGGTGTTTTTACTGAGGAATTGCCGTGTGCAAAGCATCTGGCTAAATCATTGGTTGACCTTGTAGAGTTAACTCTCAGAGATATAATGCTGCCTGAGACTAACACACAAAAAAGAGTGGAGATAAGATACACACAATCAATTCTTGGTTGCCCTCTTGGGAAAAATTGGAATCTAATGCATATATGAACTTAAAAAAAGAGCCAAGCCAATGGTAGTTCTAAATCAACAATCACTAAGAATCACTCAGTGTTCATGACACAAAACTAAAAAAAATCTAACAAATATTCACTAAGATTAAAGAGCCCTCTCCATAATCAGTGCACCTGGCTTGACAACTATGCCAGTTGTATAAACGTAGACAGATGTGCTTATAATTATCTACTAAATGAAGAAAATTGTAAGATTGGCCTTGACCAGCAAGCTAAAAATCCTCTTGATGTTCATAAAGATGCTAGTTTTCACCACTAGAAGTAATAATAGTAGCTAATTGAGTATGTGTCTGTCAGGCGACTGGAAACCTTAGATGCATTTTCTCCTATATTCTCTGTAGTAGCCCTGCAAAAAATAATACTATTACTTCCCTGCACAGCCCTTCCTCCATGTAATATTAGCATGTATGGTCTCAACTCAGTTTCATTCCAATAAACGTTGGTTAGTGTCTACTTATATATCAGGCTAATTCCTAGTATGACAAAGCAGTCATTGCTCTTGAAGGCTTATGTTTATTAGGCAGAGACCAGTGAAAAGTAATAGGTTCTCCAATAAAAAGTTTGTTCAGGGTATGGTGAACAGAAGTGAGGTTTAAATCTACTTGATTTAAGAGTTATCAGAAAGAGGGTTCAGTAGAGAAGGGACTAGTAGTCTGAGTCATCAGAGATGAGTGGGCATTAAATGAGGAAAGGATCAATCTGAGTAAATTATTAGCAGTTCTATGCAAGTAAAACTTAGAGATCTCATTGAGTGAGAATAGAAAGGTTAGAGGTAGACCCAGCTCCTTTATTATATGAGCAAAGGGAAGGAGTGGATTAGGTTTTGGATTTTGGAAAAGGTGACTGCAACAGCAGTGAGAAGGTTGGACTGGAGGGGACTAGACTGGGAGCATGGCATCCAGGAAGAACTGCGATGATGAAGACCTCCAGCAAGGAAAGAATGGAAACAAGCACGGATGGTACAGAATAAAATAATGCAGTGGCTAATTGAAAGTGGGCAGAAAGGGAAGAGTCTAGGATGCTTTCCAGATTGTATGCTTTGGATATCAGGGGAAACAATCATTCACTGAGCTAGGTAGCACAGTTTTGGAGAAGTTGAATTTAAGGTATCCCTTAAATTCATGGAGATGTTCAGTGGCAAGTGAAAATAGAAACTCGCCCTGCTGGTAAGGGTGCTGATTGTTACAATCACTTTGTAAAACTCTTTAGCTTTATCTACCCAAGTTAAACATATGTTTTACCCTATGACCCAGCAATTGCACCCTTGAATATATAACAAATACCTAACAGAAATACATACAGAAGACTTGTACAAGAATGTCTATAGCAGCTTTATGAGTAAAAGCTAAAAAGTAAAACCAGACCAAATGTCCATCAACAATAGGATAGATGAGTTGCAGTATTTTCATACAGTGGAATATCACATGGCAGGGTGTGGTAGGTAGACAAATGTTCCCCTCCCCCATCCACATCCTAATTCCTGGACCCTGTGAATATATTATAATATAAAGCAAAAGGGACTTTGCATATATCCATTAAGTTAAGAATCTTGAGTTGGGGTGAGTATCCCAGATTATCCACACGAGTCCACTATAATCCAGAGATCTTTATGGGTGAAAGGGTTAATGTCACAGTGATGCAGTGTGATAAAGGTTTAGCCAGCCATTATTAGCTTTGATGACAAAAAAGGCACATGAGCCAAGGACTGCCAGAAGCCTCTGAGAAGCTGGAAAAGACGAAGAAATGGATTCTCCCCTAGAGCCTTCAAAAGGAGCATCTTGCTTCTGTTGAATCTTGATTTTAGCCAGTGAGACCCATTTCAGACGCCTTAACTACAAAACTGAAAGACACTTAAGATAATACATGTATGTTGTTTTAAGTCATTTAGTTTGTGGTAATTTGTTACAGCAACTATAGGAAAGTAATATATAGAGTTTCTCAATCTTGGCACTATTGGCATTTTGCACCCTTGTCTTGAGGAGCTGTCCTGTGTAATGTGAGATGTTTGGCAGCACCCTGGCCTCTATCCACGCCATGCCAGTAGCATACCCCACCACACCTACCCTGAGATGTGACAATCAAAAATATTTCCAGGCAGCTGAGACTGGTTTGGCTCAGCGGATAGAGTGTCAGCCTGCGGACTGAAAGGTCCCAGGTTTGATTCCGGTAAGGGCCATATACCTTGCTTGCGGGCACATCTCCAGTGTGGGGTGTGCAGGAGGCGGCTGATTGATGTCTCTCTCATCGATGTTTCTAACTTTCTGTCCCTCTCCCTTCCTCTCTATAAAAAATCAATAAAATATATATTTAAAAAAATAATAAATATTTCCAGGAAAAAGTAAATAATTTTTTCCAGACAGTGCCAAAAGGCAGCCCCTGGTGGTGTCTATAGCAAAATTGTGACAGGTTGAGAACCACTGAGAGCAATAAAAAAGAAAATTACTGCCTGGCCGGCATGAGTCAGTGTTAAGCATCAACCTATGAATCAGAAGGTCACTGTTTGATTCCCAGTCAGGGCACATGCCTGGGTTGTGGGCTTGATCCCCAGTGTGGGGAGTGTGGGAGGCAACCGGTCAATGATTCTCCTCACTGATGCTTCTCTCTCTCCCTCTCCCTTCCTCTCTGAAATCAATAAAAAAATTTTAAGAAAAAAAGGAAATCACTGCAATATCAATAATATGGATAGATCTCCACGATGAAGAAAGAAACCGTTACAGCTTATTTAATGATTCCATTTACGTGAATTTATAAAATAGGCAAAATTAATTGAAGATGATGGAAATCAAAAGAGTGGTGGTCTCCAGGGTGGGTGGGTCATTGGCTGAGAAGGAGCGTGAGGGAACCTCCTGAGATGTTGGAAATGTTCTATATCTTGATCTGGGTGGTTAATTGTTAAATTAAGATTTGTGTACATTATTCTATGTATGGTATACTTCAACAGAAAAATAAAAATAAATAAAAATGAAGTGAACGGAGATATAGGTTTGATGCTCAGGAGAAAGATCAGGACAGATAGCTATATATGGATATTGAGCTGTCAGTGAGGATTAAACCCATAGGCATCAGAGTGATTGGAGAATAAAGAGGGAGAGAAAGCCGAAACCAGTTTGGCTCAATGGATAGAGCATCAGCCTGCAGACTGGAAGGTCCCAGGTTCGATTCCAGTGAAGGGCTTGTACCTTGGTTGCGGGCACATCCCCAGTAGGGGGCATGCAGGAGGCAGCTGATCGATGTCTCTCTCTCTCATCGATGTTTCTAACTCTCTATTCCTCTCTGTAAAAAAAATCAATAAAATATATTAAAAAAAAAAGAAAGAAAGAAAGAAAGAAAGAAAGAAAGAAAGGGAGAGAAGAGAAGGCCAAAGCCCAGCAAGTGCCAACATATCAGGGCTGGACAGAAGAAGGATCAAGGATGGACCTTTGGTGTCTGTGTGTCATCCCTATCTGAGAGCAAGAGCATAGGCCTCACCATTGTTCCACTTCCCACCACCCTGCCTCTGGCCTTGTGCATACCTGCAGGAACTACCCCACGTGTACCCCTGTCTGTTCTCTCCTAGCATAGTTCATTGTCATCGTGTATTTGTTTCCCAATTAAATGAAGAGGGTTTTGCAGGACCAAGCTGGTATAGCCATTTATTGTGGGAAAATTGGGCCTAGGCTCTTAGCCACAAAACCTACCTTAAGTGCCTTCTTGAATCACTGCCTCCTCCACTGTGCTGTTCCCTGTGGTCACTGTCTATTTCGTACAGTGTCTTCAAAAAGTTGGTCCACGTTGTGGCATATCCGAGAGTGCATTTTTACAATATTTTTAGCCCCTAAGATTTGTTCTCTATTAAACTGTACTCAGTAAAGATAGACAATAGCAGAATGTGAAAGGGCAGAATGTGAGAGAGAAGAGAGACATAATTAAGTTTCAACCTTATATTTATTTGCTGAGTCCTTACTCTGTGCCAATTGCTTTAACATATTTTTCACTCCTTCCCCCATTTAGCCTTCATAATGGCCTTTTAAAGCAAATAGCTCTCTCTTTAAAGTTGAGTCAGGGAGGTCTGGGGACTGAGGTCACACAACCAGCCCGTGGCTAGGCTGGCTCAGAAACCTGATTCTCCTCATTCAGCCTACAGATGTGTCTTACTTGTGTTGTCCACATAGACCCCTTCCCTGTCCCTCAGTTTGACATGTCATTCCTGGTGGGGGGCTACTGTGTGTCTCCCCACCCCACCCTTCATACTGTCTTTGTGGTTCTAATTCTCCTAAGCTCAGGACATTCTCCTTCACCAGCCTGTTTCTTCAGTGGAGAGGGGTAGGTGGTCTCATTATTCCTTATTCTGAATTCTCCATGAATCCCCTTCCTCTCCAATGCAAGACCCAGGCATGGTGCCTCAAGATTTTCCAGGATCTCACCTCTCTGATGCTTCCAGCATTTTGCCCACCGCTCCTCACACATACCTGATGCTCTTTCCTAGGGATTCTCAGTTCTGGTTTCACATTGAAATCGGTGGGGCCTCAGCAGGTGATACAGCCAAATGACAGCCTGAGCTGGGCCTTGACAGGCCCCACATGTAACTACTGCTGGATTTTGCTCACATTTTTCTCTCCTCCTCTCCTCCTCTCATCTTCTTTCTAAATCCTTCCTATCCTTCAGGGCTTTTAGTCTATTGTGAAAGAAGCTTATACTATAAAACCATGGAATTAGGTTGGCTTTATTGGATTATAATATCATCATGATAATGCAGTGGGCTTAATATTATTTTTATTCCAAGTTCAATGCAGCAGCTTCAGAGCATGCATTGGCTGGAGCCATGGGCTCTAAGGAGTTAGGGCGCAGAGCACATGATTCCGCTCACAGGAGCTGCCGTCTTGTGAGGGAGGTAACATGGATGCAAGCACCTAAACACCAGGCAGGGCCTGGTGAGGGCTAAAATCAGGGGCCAGAGTTTTCTAGGGCCACAACAAGGGTTGGTGAAGTGTTGGAAGATTCATGGGAAAGACGGTTGTATAAGTCCTGGGAGGTGTCCTGTGAAGGATTTGGTGACCATTAAAATGGTTTGGATCATCTCTCTGTAATTTAACATCTGTGTGACCTTGAGATAATTACACAGTAGTGACTTCACAGAGTCATGATGAAGATGGAGAGGGATAGTGCTTTTACCCAGTGCATACCCAATCACAGTAAACACCGGCTTCATTATTATAAGAGTAGGCTACCTACGAAGCCTTTCATTTGTTCAAACAGTGAACGTTTTTCACATCTGTATTAGGCACTATGTTAGGACCCGGAACACAGAAGTGAATTACACCTGGTACTTGTCCTAAAAGCGCTCCTGCTCTAGTGAGAGAAAAACGTTTTAAAAATTATAGTAGTGGTAGTAAGTATAATAACAGAAAATGCACAGGGTATTGAGGGGATGTAGAGGAGAGGGGATTTCGACTCAGTCTAAATTAGGGACCATTCCTGAAGAAGGTGTACCTGTGCATTGGGTCAAAAGCATGGAGTTATTTCCACTGGGAAGGCAAAAATTAGGAACTCTATATTCCTTCCTTAAGGTCTTTACAAATGGTATAAAACCAAAGAAGGCCATATAAGAGAACAATCCTTACTAGTAATTTCAGCTTCTCTCAGATGCCTAGCTTTACATTCAAATCCTGCTCACTACTTATTACTATATATCTTTGGGCAAATCACTTAACCTGTCTTCTCTGATTTTTTCTCTTTGGTAAAATGGAACCAATAATTCCTACCTTACAAAGTTGTTGAAAGACTAAACATTCCAATAAGTCTGTATTCTCTTACCTGTCTTATTTGCCATTGCACCCCCAGCACCAGGCTTAGTGCATGGTATTAATAGATATTAATCATTGAACAAATGAAAGACTGATGTATGTACAGTACTTATGATAGTGCCTAGTCCCTATAAGCATTCAACAGATAGCAACTATCCTTCTTGTCATTATCCCCGGTGGGGTTGAGTACTGCTTGGCTAACATAAGAGGTAATTTTGCACTTCTGTGTGTACATGTTCTGAATTTCTGGGAAGAGAGCCATGAACTGTCCAGATAAAAGGTTTTCCATGAGTATTTTTAGTCTAACTTGGAAGACCAGGGGAGACTTCAGACAGAAGGGTAGCATCTGGGCTAGACCTTGGAAAGTCAGTCTGATTTCAGTAGGCAAAACAATCAGGAAGGCAGGAAGTGGCATATTTCAGGCCCAAGGGACAGCTGGTGCATGAAAAACTGTGAGGCAGCCACAGATACTCAGATATGACAAGTGTTCCATGTGTGAAGTGTAACATGGCAGGACATAGTGTGAAAAGGCCTAGATCAGTGTTAAACAAACCCTCTGTAAAGGGACAGATAGTACATATTTTAGGCTTTGCCAGATCTTAAATCCACACTAATAAAGATGAAAATTGACCATATCTTTGGGATGCCTACCAGCCAATCAGGAGTGAATATGCAAATTAACCCAACAATGATGGTGGTTAATTTGCATACAGAGGTGCCCAGCAACCAGGGGCGGGGCGGGACACTTGCATCATTGCAATGGTGATGATACAGGTGTTCTGCACGTCACCAGCTGCTTCACATGTTCCCAGCTGCTCCGGGCCACTGGGCAGTGTATAAAGGCAGAAAAGCAGAAAGGCAGCTCCGGGTGGAGCAAAGGTGGTACCGGCAGCCAGGGGAAGGAAGGTCCGAATCTTCGTGCATTGGGCCTCTAGAATTATATAAAAGAGAATCAATTTCCTAAAAGTTTTATTTTATATTTTTTAGCTGTGCAGCTTTTATTTTTACTTTATTTTTTAATTTAATAAATCTTTATTGTCCAGATTATTACAATTGTTCCTCTTTTTTCTCCCCATAGCTCCCCTCTACAAGGTTCAGACCCCACACTCTGCCCTTACCTCCCTCCCATTGAGCTCATTCATAGGTGTATGATTTTTGCACCCCCCTCACCCCTTTCACTCTTTTCACCTCTTCCTGCACCCCCATTACCCCTTTATCCCTGAGAATTCTCAGTCCACTCCCTTTCTATGCTCCTGATTCTATTATATTCATCAGTTTATTCTGTTCATCAGATTTTTTATGCACTTGATTTTTAGATTCACTTGTTGATAGATATATATTTGTTGTTCATAATTTTTATCTTTATATTTTTCTTCTTTCTCTTCTTAAAGAGTACCTGTCAGCATTTCATATAATACTGGTTTGGTGTTGATGAACTCTTTAGCTTTTTCTTATCTGTGAAACTCTTTATCTGCCCTTGAATTCTGAATGATAGCTTTGCTGGATAGATTATTCTTGGTTGTAGGTTCTTGCTATTCATCATGTTGAATATTTCTTGCCACTCCCATCTGTCCTGCATAGTTTCTGTTGAGAAATCAGCTGACAATCATATGGGTGCTCCCTTGTAGGTAATTAACTGTTTTTCTCTTGCTGCTATTAATATTCTCTCTTTGTCTTTTGCTCTTGGCATTTTAATTATGATGTGTCTTGGAGTAGTCCTCTTTGGATTCCTTTTGTTTGGGGTTCTGTGAGCTTCCTGGACTTGTAAATT
>PVJN01038551.1:0-20296 GCA_004026805.1 Lasiurus borealis
AAAAGACAAAAAATTATGAACAAATACATAGCTATCAACAAGTGAATCTAAAAATTAAGTGAATTAAAAATTTGATCAACAGAATAAACTGGTGAATATAATAGAATCAGGAGCACAGAAAGGGAGTGGACTGTTAATTCTTAGGGGGAAAGGGGTGAAGGGAAGACAGGGAGAGACTGGACAAAAATCATACACCTATGGAGGAGATCAATGGGAGGGAGCTAAGGGCAGAGGGAGGGTGGGAGCTGGGTGGAGGGGTACTATGGAGGGGAAAAAAAGAGAAACAAATGTAATAATCTGAATAATAAAGATTTAATTAAAAAAAAAGAATTTTAAAATAAATAAATAAAAATAAAAAAAAAATAAAATAGTTCACTCTATAGATATAAGAACATCTATTTAAATTCTCCCATTTAAAGTTATTTGGTTGACTTTCAAATACAAATAATGCCACAAATAACATATCTGTGCCAACATCTGTCTCTGAATTCTGGCTCATTTCTTTAGAAAAAAATTTAAGAAGTGTTCTAAAAGATTCTCAAATGACTGCTTCAAAAAATATGAACATTTGGTGGGCTCTTGATACAACTGCAAATTGTTGTGTCCCAAATTGTCCCAAATTTGCTCTGTCTATACTGCAAGTTTTTCCCAATTCCAGCTGCCTTGAACTAAGTATAAAATATTGTCTCCAGAGTTTCCAGACAACTTGCCAATGATCTGAGTCTACACAGTCTAATGTAGTCGGGTTAAGACTGTGAGTATATATTGGAGACCACTGAAATAGCTTTTGTTGCTATTTGCTATAGAATTCTGCCCATCTGGCCAAAAAAACACACAAACAAATTAACAAAGGGAGGGTGAGTTTTGAAGAAGTTGCAGGCTCTAAGTTTTCAGGAAGGCAGGGGAAGGGATGCTTAGCAGGAAGGACCATAGAAGGAGCTTAGGCAGTTGGGCTGAATGAGATAGCAAAAAGACAAATACTAATAATGAGAGTATTAATGACAATAATAGCAAATTTGTTATAAACATAGACATACCCACTATCAAAGTGCTGGCTTTAGAATTTGGGGCTATAGGAAAGCATTAGGGAATCTTAGGGTACACAATTAGGGTATTATAGAGGTCCTAAGTCTCTGCAAAATGTTGAAGTCCTAGACTACAGAATCACCATTGGATACATAACATTCTTATCTTTTGAAATACAGATCAGAGCGAATAATCTAATTAGGCAGAAACCACTCTGTTATCTAACTGGGCAGAAACCATTCTAGAGTGAATGCAATCTTTGTTATAAAGCCAAATACAGAAAAATAAATTTTGAGGCATGCAGAATAGGCCTTCAAAAGGACTATGGCCAACTTTCATTAATAAGTAAATTGTAATATTTGGTCTTTTGTTGTGTCTAAGTGTACGTATAACCCTACACTTACATCTTAAACTCTTGTTCATTTTTTGATTCACCATAGTGTAATTATTTCTCATGGTAAAAACTCAACAAGTATTTGCTAAATTTTAATTGCCTATATTGTTTCTTTCTGTGAGTTACCTGAATTGGGAATTTTCCATGTCTTTGAAGTGAAATTTTTATGTGTTTATGGAATAGATTCATGCCTCTCTTTTGTTTTTGTGCTGCTATCAACCAAAAAGTTCTAGAATGTTCCTTCCTTAGGAGGAAGGAAATGAACTGTCCATTTTCTTTGCCATTTAGTTGCCACACTTCAGTTATTCAGGCCCCAGTCAGAACCTTTGCACCTGCTGTTCCCTTTGTCTACAAGGCTTGCTTGTCTCCTCTTTCTTGCTGGCTCTCACTCCTGGGCCAGGTGCAGCTGGGATGCTATTTCATCAGAGAGGCCGTCTCTGGTTCTACCTCCCTGCACTTGACATTTTTTTGTTATTTTCTCTCTGAACCTCTTAGCCTTTTCCTAGCATGCATTCCAATTGAAATCATTTCATTTATTTCTGTATTTTAAAAATTTCAGTGTATTTCAAATTTTAAAACTCACCATGAGAAATGTTTTACATTGATTCATGCCCTCACACAGACATAGGAATGAAACAATGGTTTGATGAAATGACACACTTAAGTCTGGGAGAATCAAGTCTAGTTCTTCATTCTATTCTACTTTGCTCGTTAATCACAGAATGGTTTGTGACCCATTAAACTGATCTATAACCCATGGAGACAGGGTACGACCCAAAATTTGAAGTATTGGGCTTTCTGTTGTCCCCCTGACTCCAAAAAATGTAAGCTCCATCAGGTCAGAGAATATATATTTGCCTTATTCAGTGGTATAGAGTCGAAGCTCAATATTTTTTGAGCAAATCAATACATGGAAAAAAGAATACATTAATGAGAAAAATCTTGTTAAGTTTATCTTTCTTATTTGGGCATACATGTGCTCTTAAGTAAAAATAAAAAAATATATCTAAGTGGATCATCATTTCCTTGTCTAATACAATCATTTTCAGAATCCAATCTAATGTTCAGGGACCTAAAAGGCATTTCATAAAAGACATTGACGTCACTGAATTGGTTAGTAAGTCACAGAATTTGAAAATACATTTGAAGACTAGAATTTATACCTGAACTTCTATAATTTATAGGATGCATTATAATACTGCTCTTTAAATAAACCAGAAAACTTCACTCCCTTATTTAGTGCTGCTTGGGTGGCAAAGAGACCAGTGAACAAACAAGTCAAAAAAGGAAGCTAAGGGGAAAAACAAAGGAAGGTTTCCCTTACACGGACATCTGTCCTTGCTTCCTAAATGCTATTGAAGGAGGGGCTGGCTACCCTAAATGGAAGCTGGGGGTCACATTTCGATTCTCCTTGTGGAAAGTTCTTCCACGTGCTTATTTAAAATCTTTCTTTGTCAATCCGATGCCCAATTATGCCGTTACTGTTTGGTCTTTGTGAACTAAGGAAAAATATTCTCTTCGGAGTAACAAACTTTTCATGTGATTTATGAATTGTTGCCTACCTACAAGAATAAACTGACAAACAAAATAGATCCAAAGGCATGGAAGCATGCAACAGACTGAGGATTCTCAGAGGGAAGGGGCAGGAGAGATGAACCAAAGAACTGATATGCATATATGCATAACCCATGGACACAGACAATGGTGGGGTGAAAGTCTCCGGAGGGTACTGAAGTGAAGAGGATGGGAGTCATTGTGGGTGGCAAAGGGGACATCTGTAATACTTTCAACAATAAAGATGAATTAAGCAAAAAAGAATCTCCATAGTAGGAAATTATTTATCACTAATCTTTGCCTTTTGGAAATGAAATGATGTACTTTCACTTCCTTCACCGAGAGAGAAAAGAAAAGAGAGAAGACCTTTTTGTATTCATCACTTTTAAAAAAAATAGATAATTATTTCTTGGAAGACTTGAGTGACCATTCCTTGCTCTTGAGCAGAGCCTCTCCAACCTTAGTGTGCATACTAATCACAGACGGGCTTCTTAGGCAGACTGCCGGCTCCTACAGGGAGAGTTCCTTTCTCAGTAGGTGTGGGTGGTGGCCACACAATTTACATTTCTAATTAGTTTTCAGTTGGTGCTGATGCTCCCTGTATGAGCACCACATTTTGAGATCCACCGCTCTGAAATAATGGTTCTCAATTGGGTGCAATTTTGTCACGGAAGTGGACATTTGATAATGTCTAGAGACATATTTGATTGTCACACTAGGTGTGTGTGTGTGTGTGTGTGTGGAGGGGGATCTGCTGGCATCTAGGGATGCTGCTAAGTGTCCTACAAGGCACAGGATAGGTGCCCACAACAAAGAAGAGTCCAGCCCCAAACGACTGCGTGCCAAACTCGAGAAAGCTTGCTTTAAAGGAACTCTTTCTCATGCAGCCACTTTGTTTAATAAGAGTTTAAATTACAGGTAAAACAAGAGCTACTCATTGCAGAAGCCTTCAACTAAAGTGAGATGATGTCACAGAAATTAAATTAATTGGGTGGTGTCTCAAGCACGTATCTACTGTCATCTATTTCGGTGTTGGTCTGTTTCTCCCACATCCACGGGTCCATTAAGCTTATAAAACACGGCCCAGTCCAGACGTTTGCTCATCTACAATGTAAATGAGGACCTGTGGATGGCTGAGGAGCGATGTGAAGGCAGTTGAGATGAATAAACGTTTTTACTCCCCGAGGAGCTGCAATAACAACCTTGCCCCAAACAGATAAGATTACAGACACGCCTTGACTGTGAAAATGTAAATACCATGTGCCACACAATAATGGAGCTGGAAAGGACTTTGCTATTATCTAGTAGACTCAATATTCCTGTTTAATATTATTAATACAGGAGAACTTGGTTGGCACGTTGGCAAAGGCTTAAGCAAAATTGGGGAGTTAATGATTGCCTTGGGTACCTTCTGGTCTCTCCTCTCCATTTTTTCATAGACTCTTGCAACCATCTATTTTCAGAATTTACAGAGCCCATACCACAAATAAAACCTGCCCTCAGATTAAAAAAACAAACTTCACTATCAGGTCTGACTTCTATCCTTCTTTTCCCAACCCTCCTGTCATAGCTGAGACCCTATGAACAAATGGTTCCCTGAAAGAAGTTTCCCATGGGGAAACTGAATCAGTATTTATGCTTTTTTTCCCTCATTCTGTATTATCCAGTCCATCTCCAAATTTTGTGGATTATTCTTTCTAAATCTCTCTTCTGGAAGTCCCTCAATCATTTCTACCTTTACGTTTCATTTATATCAACATCCTTTCTCTACTGCCAGGCCTTCCACCTGTCTGCCACTCATTGGACTTGCCCCTTCTACATATGCTATCCAGAGTGAGGTCTCTAAAGCACATATCAGATCATGTCATCTCCCTGCTTAAAACCACTTATTTGCTACTAATAGGCCCAGAGACCTTATGATAACTTATAAGACTCTGTTTACACAGTCCACTGCTTACTTCTGATATTGCGTTCCTTTTTTCTTGATTCCCCCAACCTTCCTAGTATGCCACATTTTGATTTCTTTTTGGTTTTCATGAAAGTGTCATGCTGTCCCTTAATAACATACCTTTGCAGATGCTGTCTCCCCTGCTAAGAATACTTGAATACTTGCACCTGTCTTCTGCCCCACATCCCACTGTTACTTCAGGTCTCAGCTAAAATGGTACTTCCCCTGCAACTTTTTCCTTGATCTCTAAAGTCAGAGTGAGGTGCCCTGCCCTTGTGTTCTCATGGCCTTCTGTAAAGCTCCTCATTGCGATTATCTTCTGTTATAATTGTCTTTGTCCCCCAGTTGTTCGAAGACACTAAAAAGGTGGGGTTTCCTGGTCTTTTGTTCTCATGTCATCACGGTTCCTGTTCTTAAGATAGTATCTGGCATGCAGTAAACACTGGCTGCACTTCTTGGTAGGAATTTAGTAAAATATATTATCCCAGGAGAGAAGTTAATGAAGCTGGGTGGGGAGATACATTTTGAGATATAAAAGGAGCCTTCGCTGGGGTGGAGGGTCCTTGAATTCAAACCCTGCGGCTGACATTTGCTATGTACACACCTGCATCTGTGTGGCAGAATCATAGCGAGACCCAGCTCTCCTGCTAATTCAGAGTTGATCTCCTGACAGAGCCTTCAGTCATGCTCACATGCTTTCCTCTCTATTACATCTAAGCAGATGAAAGCACCATAGGACGGCAGTGTGGCTGGACCATGGTGAGCTGAGGGGAAAAGAATGGGGGTGAGATCAGCGAGACCAGTTTCTACAGGGCCAAGCAGCCGATGCTGAGGAGCGAAGACTTTATGTTTAGCCCAACAGGGAATTTTTAAAGAGTTTAAGTCATGGTAGTCACTAGCTCTATCACTCCAGCTGCTTTGTGGAAAACAAATTCAAAAATGGGCCAAAAGTGAAAAGAGAGAGCGAGACCAGTCAAAAGACCATTGAAGCATTTCAGAGGGAAGATGATGGCCTGACCCGAGATGATGGCAGTAGAGATGGTGGGAGTGTTCAGATTCTAGATATGTTTTGGAGGCAGAAGATACAGGAGTTGCTGAGAGTTCGGATTTGGGGTGAGGGAAAGTGTAAGCAAGTGTGCTTTCTAGGTTTTCTGACTGAACACCTAGATTAATGATGCTGCCATTTAATGAGACGAGAAGACAAAAATGCCTGCTAATTTTCAAGGCCCAGCTCAATTCTCACCTCCTTTATGAAAGCTGTCATCACAACCTACTCACTTTTCTCTCAACAACGTGGGAAATCATTGTCCCAATGCTCATCCTTTTACGAGTATGTGCTGAACTCCCCAATCTGGCCATGCCCCCTGAAGGGCACATAAGCAATTTCTGGGACAGAGCTTCGGAGTAATAGGTGCTCCATTAAGGTGCTTGGTGAATTAAATGCGATTCACATTGGGGCAAATGCTTTGGAATTGGCCCCTGGAGCTGTCAGCTGCTAAGAGTGTCCTGTTGCCCACAGGACTAAAAGTTCAGATCCTCCGGCTCATACTCCAATTGGACATGTTTAGAAAGCCTATTACCAAAAGCCTCTGAAAACTATGTTTCTTGCTAGAATCTTAAAAACAGGCATTTAACTTCTATTATAGAATCTATGATTATTTAGTATTATCCCTTTTCTCTTGACATATAGTTACTCTTCCTTTCTATTATTAACTATTGCCTTAAGACACAGCCTCATTTCCTCTTCTATTAAATAGAAATTCAGGATAAGTCTCTCCTCACTGAAAACACTGACTATTTCCAAGTACATTTCATTTTCTGCAATAATTCATTCAAACTTTGGTTAGAATGTTTTAAAATCTTTCCGGATACCACACTATTACCTTTCAATTCATCTTAAAAGTTTTTAAAAAATATAAATCTGGTGTATATTGAGTTAGACATTGATTGTAAGGACTTCCCACGCAAAGCTGGGATGCTCTCTATAATAGTCTGAACAGTGAAAAAGGAACATAATTATGAAAACCTTATGTAGAAGCAGGAATTAGGCCTTGCCTTTTTTTTTTCTTTTCCTTTAAACTTGCAATCTTTGAGAACCACTTAGATGATGATTGTTCATTATCTACTCTAGTACTGGGATAGGCATTTTAGACACCCTTTGTCACTGAATTATCCCAACCACCTTGTGATAGATTTTACCTCCATCTCACGGCAGAGAGAACACATCCTTAGTCTGAGGATGCACAGCTAGAAGTAACAACAGCTGCACCAGACCTAGGGTTCCAGTGATGGGGGCATGAACCCCTTATGAAAACTCTGGTTCCCATGTAGCACTTTCCAAACTATTTGAGAATTCTTTCTGAAATCAACCCAAGTCCTGAAATTTCCAGTCACTGTGGGTCCTACCATCCAAAACAGGAGTTCTTTACATGGACTTCATAAGGCTCCACGAAATCGCTGATCTTCTATGCTAGTTTAGCATTTATATAAATGAATTTTTTTGGGGGGGAATCAGGCTATAGTTCGATTTTTTTTCAGGGCGTCAAAGGGGTCTGTCACCTGCTCCCCCGCCTCCTCCAAGCACAAAACCCCTTTTCCCAAGGACATAGAGAACAAGTAGCCTCCTCACTCCATACTTGAGACCTTGTACTTGAAAACAGCTGCAATTCCTTTTGCATTCTTCTCTTCTCCACACCGACTCCTACCAGTTCCTCCCACTTTTCCTGTGCAACACGATGATCTCCAAAGCCTCAGTGTCTCTGAACACATTCTGGTGGTTTCCTCAAGCGTGGCGCTGGGGGAAACTCAATGTCCCTCAAGGTATGGCACCAGCAACTGATTACAACTTCCTCTTCATACATACTTAAGGATAGAAAAATAACGCACTCTTCTTTGACCAATCTCCTTAGAATTGTTAAACTTGGAAAAAGAAAAAACCCCAACATCATTATAACCCATATCCCTTTTTTATCCTCCTTCAAGACCCCTCACACCTCGGCCATGACCAAGAAATCCTGAGATCCAAGAGTTATACACATATTCTGCCTTGTCTTTTAACTCTAAGCCAAAATATATGAGAAGCACTGGAAAAAAAAGAAGTTTGTGTAATCTCACCCTTAGCAACAATCCATGGGAACTTTAAGAAAAGGTGGCCACATGGACAGGTCTTGAGCCCACATTGATTGGTAAAATCTTGAGCGTTCACGCAGAGAGCACCAGGGGAGGTTTGGCACTTACCCCGCTGTCCTCCTGGCTTTCGGGATCTGCTGACATCTCCACGCCCTCGGCCTGAGCTTCTCCACCGCTTCCCGGCCAGGTAAACAAAAACTTCCTAAGCAAATAAACGGCCGGGCTGCTTGGAACCCGGAGCCCGGTCCTGCCCGTACGTGGCTGAGCGATCCCAATTACACATGCTTGACATGCACCTCACAGACCTGTGCTGACGGACGCCGGGGTGACGTCATGAGTGTGGGGATTTTTGCCACAGAACACACTCCCCGGCCAGGCTGCTCTCTGCCACTGGGATGCCACACCATGCCTCCCACCCCGCCACCAGAGCCGGTGTCGCAGCAGGAAGATGAGCAAAGCCCGTGGTAACCGACACCCCTCGTGAAACGAGACTCCTCTAACACCAGGAGGCTGCCTGGACCACTAACACCTGACGGGCTACCTTATCCGCATCCGCAGGCCCTGGATGAGGAGAGCGTTCACTCCTCTCCCATTCCAGTTCACTCCTCTCCCACTCCAGTTCCCTCCCACCAGTCTGGTCATCCTAAAGCAGAGGGGAAAGAAAAGAACGCGCTGCACTAATTAATGCTGCTCAGGACCAGGATGTGGACAGGGATCATCTGCCTGGACATAGGCTTACGGTTCCCATCTATTGGAAGTCTCCTTGGCTTTGAAGCCATCAAGGTTCAGGCTTGGCAGGCGGCATTTCAAGTGGCTTGCTTTCCTTCTTCCTTCCTTCCTTCCTTCCTTCCTTTCCTTTCCTTTCCTTTCCTTTCCTTTCCTTTCCTTTCCTTTCCTTCCTTCCTTCCTTCCTTCCTTCCTTCCTTCCTTCCTTCCTTCCTTCCATCCATCCATCCATCCATCCATCTATCTATCTATCTATCTATCTATCTATTTAAAGAAAGGCATTATTCTGAAAATGCTCCCTCTAGCAACACTTGCTCGCTCGCGATGACTTGACTTTGCTTTACCGCGCTCTTCAGATACCATGTCTGTGCCGGCGAGTCAGGTCTGCAAGCCGTGTGCATGCCAAGGCAGTGCACCCTCAATGAAGTCTTACATAAGCCCGACACATCATCTGCACATGGAAAACATCTCCATGGGCTAGTACGGAGCCATGAAAATAACTGCCGGTGAACCCCCGAAACGAGAGCTGGCTCGCAGATACTCCAGAAAGCCCCCGCCACATGGCATTTCTTTTGCCAGTGACACGGTGCCAGGAGATCTGTTAAAGGTACTGGCATGTTTTCCTTTCCACTTCCATCCTTTCCTTCCTCCCTCGGTGTTTCCTTCTCTTCCTTTCAGCAGACACGGTTCTCTTTTCCTCTCCTCCCTCTTCCCATTTCTTCCTCCCTCCATCCCTCTTGTTCACACCTGCCCGTCCCCTCCCTTCTGGTTGTCCCTGTCCCGCATGCTATTGTTCAGATTCTCTCTCTATTTTTTTTTATCTCTGTTGTTGAAAATATTACAGTTATCCATCCCTTCTACCTTCATCCCAGACTCCGTATTCTGTCAACCCGCCTGATGCTCCTAGATTCGAAATACCCCGCACTGCTCATTTGTAACCCTCACTTAGATTATAGCAATCAAGATGGTCCGTCACCTCTCTCCTCTACTGAACACTCCTCAGTTTCTTCCCACTGGGGTCCAAGATAAAAACCTTACTCTCCAGCTGGGACACGAGATGCTCCAGGCCAGCCCGGACTCCCGCCATCCTACCTCCCGCCTGCACAGTCTCCGTCCGCAGCACACCTTACTACCTCCCAAACAGGCTCTGCCTGCTACACTGACAGCCGCGCCTCCTGTCCGCTCCTTTTCCCAAAGCCCGAGCCAAGCCCTTCTCTCACCTCCTCAGGCAAAGCTAGCTACTTTCCTCCTCGGGTGAGCGCTGCATTACAAACATAGTTTTCTGTCTCCTCAAATAGGTTAAGAGGTCCTGGGGCAAAGGTGTTGCTGACTCACCCACCAGGCAGTTGCTCAATATATGTTTGCGAGATGAACTTTGTTTCTCGGAGTTTCTGCTGGATGTTTCATAAGTATGAAGCAGCAGCAGCAGCAGCCCCGTACAATACCTACAAGGATACATGTGTGCCCTGGCCGGTGTGGCTCAATGATCAGAGCATTAGCCTGCTCACCGGAAGATGGTGGGTTCGATTCCTTGTCAAGGGCATGATTCTGGGCTACAGATTTACTTTCCGGCCCAAGAAAGGAAATATGCCAGGACCTTTAACAATCTGTGTCTCTCTCCCTCTCTTCCTCTTCCCATTCCTCTTCTACTCTCTCTAAAAAGGAATGGGAAAAATATCCTTGGGTAAGAATTAACAAATAAAATTCAAATCCCATCTGTGATTTGAGCAAGTTACTTGATCTCTTGGTGCCTCAGTTTCCTCATCCATAAAATGGAAATAGTATCATTCAATGCTAGGGTGGTCATGAAGACTAAATGAGTTGCAATATGCAATGTAGTTAGAACACTGCCTGGAAAATGGACAGACATACATGTTATGAGTTTGCTAAATAAAAGGGAGGTAATTCTGATAACCCCTGGCTGTGCTTGAGGAAGAAGGTTTGGGCATTATCAGGACTGACGATAGGAGACTAAGTAGATCCTTTATTGGGAAGGTCAATGTCTGCCTCACTCTTCCAATCAAAAGGATAGCCCCGAACAATAAGAATAAAACAACATTCTACAAGAAAACTGAATTGTTTTAGGCTGTATTCAGGGTTATGGCATGAACTAGCGGGTTCTGGAAGGTATATAAGAAAAAGCAAAAGCTGTTAAGAAAATGAAATTCTTGACTATTGTAAAGGAGAAAGCACACACTTGTGGCACACTGTGTCCAGGTAAGAAGTTAGAGAGAAGTCTAACACCATGCAATTCAATACGAACAGATGAGCAGAATTCAAAACTCAGAGATGATTCCTTTTGCTTGCAGGGAAACCGAGAAAGATTCTCTGGGCTGAAATTCTGCAAAGTCTTTTTACACCTAAGTGCGCCTGCCTAGTCTGGCTCTGCACACATCCTGGCATTATCTCTCTTTTAAAAAAATATATTTTATTGATTTTTTACAGAGAGGAAGGGAGAGAGAGAGAAAGTCAGAAACATCGATGAGAGAGAGACATCTATCAGCCGCTTCCTGCATGCCCCACAGTGGAGATGTGCCCGCAAGCAAGGTACATGCCCCCAACCGGAATCGAACCTGGGACCTTTCAGTCCGAAAGCCGACGCTCTATTCACTGAGCCAAACCAGTCTCGGCATGGCTTTATCTCTTGCCATGCTCTCCTGCATAAGCCTTACACTCTAGCAGTCCTGGCAACCCCGAAACCCCCACACGGAGGCT
This sequence comes from Lasiurus borealis, assembly GCA_004026805.1. Classification (NCBI taxonomy): domain Eukaryota; kingdom Metazoa; phylum Chordata; class Mammalia; order Chiroptera; family Vespertilionidae; genus Lasiurus; species Lasiurus borealis. The sequence goes on from PVJN01038551.1 coordinate 11,493, forward strand.
CACCTCCCCACATTTGCATGGCAGCCACCCTGCCTCGGTGCCCTCCCTCTGCTTCTTAGAACTCTCACTTGGGTTATTAATCTTCCCGAGAAGCTTCTCATTGCTCTGGGCCTTTCCTAGCCCCTGTGCTCTCGCCCTCAAAGCCCCCTGAGCACACACATTTCTGAAAGCACTTATACTGCGTTCTACCCATATTCTCACTTCGGAAGTGAATATACCGGTGGAATGCAGTATAAGCGAGCCTTTCAAGAGAGAAACTGTGCCTAAGTGTCCACTGTTTTCTCAGGGCCCAGCACAGTGCCTGGAACAAAGTAGATGCTCAGTAAATGCTTACTGGGTACTTATTGACAGGCAGGCAGGCCGGCTGCCCTGTGCTGTAGGGGCAAACGCATTGCCAGGTGCCTGTGGCAGCAATGCTGGGTCTCCCCTGTGCACTGTTGATCGGCATCATGCTCTGGGGACAGCTCATGTCTGACACAGCTAGAATGATCACATGATTAGAAATTATGTCTCTGGGGAAGGAGTAATAGTTAGGATTCCTGAAAAGGGTTAACAACTATTGCACACATGGTAGCCCAGGCCTAGAATTTAAAAGCTTCTTCATGAACTTCACCAATGTTTATGACTAATTTATTTTAGGTGCAAATACATATTAAAGCCACCATGAGGTACCACCGTACACCCATCAGAAAGATTAAAATTAATGCCTGGCATTACTGAGTCCTGGAGAGGATATGGAGCTCTTCAAACTTTCAAACACGGCTGGGGGCTGTGGAAGGACATACAGCTATTTTGGAAAGGTGTTTAGAAGTTTCTAATAAAGTTAAACATGTACCTATTCTATGACTTAGCATTTATACTCCTAGGTATATATCCATGACAAATGCTTACAAAAAGACAGCTTCAGCCTGGTTTGGCTCAGTGGATAGAGCATCAGCCTGTGGACTGAGACGTCCCAGGTTCGATTCCGGTCAAGAGCATGTACCTTGGTTGCAGGCATATCCCCAGTAGAAGGTGGGTAAGAGGCAGCTGGTCAATGTTTCTCTCTCATTGATGTTTCTAAATCTCTATCTCTCTCCCTTCCTCTCTGTAAAAAAATCAATAAAAAAAATATATAAATAAAAGATAGCCTCAAATTGGAAATAACTCAAGTGCATATCTACAGGAGAATGAATAAGTTGTGATCTATAATAATAAAAGTGTAATATGCTCATTAGACTGGACAACTGAATAACTTTCTGGACATCCTTCCGTATGACCTTCCAGACAAAGCTTGGGCTGTGAGGGCTGAGGCAAGCTTCTGTGGCTGTGAGGGCCACGCCCCTTGCACAAATTTCATGCATCGGGCCTCTAGTATATTCATATAATTAATGCTACTCAGCAATAAAAAGAATGAAATACTGAACTATGCAACAGCATATGTGAATTTTTTCCATGTCATATTGAGCAAAAATTGTCAAATGCAAATAAGTACATGAGTACTTCTATTTTGCATATTAGAAGTTCAAGAACAGGCGGAAATTCAAATTGGATGGTGATGGAAATCAGAATAGTGGTAATCTTTGGCGTAAGGGTTTGGTTCTGATGGGGGAGGAGGAAGAAGGCATGAAAAAACTAGAATGCTGGGATTTTTTTTAGCTTCCTCTGATTAGGGATTACATGCATATATACCTATATAAAAACCCATCAAGTCTTAAGTACTTCAGCATATGCATGTTACACCTCACTAAAGAGTTTTAAATGGATATTGATTGATCAGTTGATCACAAGAAATCTAGATGAGTGGAAGGCACAAAACATTCTCATATGAAACGAGTATGAATCATATAGACCCTCTTTGGTTCAAGAAAAGAGATCATCACTGAACAAAACCTCATACACATCGGCTGAATGGCATGGTTGTGGAACAGGTAGAGCAAGGATGTGCCCTTCCCAGGTGCTTATAGCTGTAGCATAACTCCCTTTTGGGGATGGGCAAATAAAGAGCTCAGCTGAATTATCTATTCGGGATTTTTGCAACACAGACCTTGTCTCAGTCATAAACCTTGAAGCAAGTCATCTCCTTGCGTCACACTGTTTGAAAATCATTTCATAAAAATAAGGTTGTGAAAACTATTTTTCATAGTAAAGTTAAAACTCTGAAAAGTATTAGCATAGTCAAGATAGAAAAGGGGAAATAAAGTCTTTAAAATCTTTTTGCAAAACTTTGCCAAAAAGTGAAATGAGCCAAAGATGATCAAAAATTTCAAGTCCTTTAAACTTAATATGTCTGTCACACCTGCCCAACCCAAAGAAAATAGATGCTTTAGCAAAAGGCATTTTCTCCTTATTACCAAACAGGGCTTTAGCCCCAAACTCCAGTTGAACCTGACACCACCATATGGGGATCTGGAGAATTTCCATGCTCTTTCAGTGTTTCTCAACTGGGGTGTTACAGCCTTTGAGACAGAACAAATCTTGGGTGGTGCACTGAAGGTCCCAAAGGCTAGTAGCATCCCAGCCCTCCCATCACTGTGATAGCAACAACATTCACAAACACTGTTCCTGATTGAGAACCACCACTGATATTTTGACTGGAAATTTAATTGGTACCTGATTGGACTAATCCGCCATGTATTCTGACTGGTATATCTAGTGTTAAAAAAAATATTACTCTCACTTCTACTAAATCATCAGTCAACATTATAAAAAAGCAGATATTTCACTCAAAAGTCTAAATTTTCAGTTCTTTAAGTGACTCATTTAAGTTACCAGCCCAGCTTTGGCTGGCATTCAAATTTGCAACCTGCACTTGAGATCTATGCTGTAGGAAGGTCAAGTGGCCAGTTACCGGTTTGCTTCCCACTCTGTACATTGGGGCTCACCAAATAGATGGAAACAGGGAGAAGCTAGCAAAGACGATGAGAGGAAAAGCTCATCCCTTTAAGGCCTGGAGCAGAGCTTGTCTAAGCTACCACACCCCAAGTATCCTCTCTTCCCCACCTTCCTGGTCCATTTCCAAATAGAGCCAGGGGCAAAATCATCAGTAGAAGAAAAGAAACAACTCTGTAGTCCATCAATCATGACAAAGGTAATGACTCTACCCAGTTACCTGCCCCTAATCTACATCCTGTTATACCGACTGAATAGCTCAACTGGTTATGTTACAATGATGAGCTAATAGCATGTCCCCAAAGACCCCATTCATTCCTACCTGTTATCAGAGCAAACCTTAGAGATTTGTAAGCTAATGTGATTCTTTTTTTCCTGGAAGGGATGTCTATAGTTTTCATCAGGTTCTTCTAAACCACTAGCCATATGTAGCTATTAAGGATTTTTTTTAAAATTAAATCTTTATTGTTCAGATTATTACATTTGTTTATCTTTTTTCTTCCTCCATAGTTCCCCTCCACCCAGCTCCGACCCTCCCTCTACCCTTATCTCGCCCATCATTGACCTCATCTATAGATGTATGATTTTTGTCCAGTCTCTCTCTGCACCCCCCTCACCCCTTTCCCCTTGAGAATTACCAGTCTACTCCTTTTCTGTGCTCCTGATTCTATTATATTCAGCATTTCATATAATACTGGTGTTGATTAACTCCTTTAGCATTTTCTTATCTGTGAAGCTCTTTCTCTGCTATTAAGGATTTGACATGTGGTAGTTTGAAGTGAGATATGCTATACCGGTATGTGTACAATACACCCAGCATTTCAAAAACCTAGCATGAAAAACAGAATGTAGAATATCTCAATAATTTTTATATTGGTATTTGTTTAAATGATATTTTGGATATTGAGTTATAGAAAAGGTGATAGCAAAATAAATTTCACCTGTAGTGTTTCCTTTTTACTGTGGTCACTGGAAAAGTTTAAGTTATATATGTGACGAGTTTTGACTCATTATATTTTTAGTGGACAGTACTGGGTTATAGTCTAAGGACAGGAAATAAATTGTTTCAAAAGTTCATGACAAATCACAACTACTAAATATTTTAAAGCATATTTATAAAGTAAGAAACTACTACAGGTGAATTTAGAGAAAAAAGTGAACTTTTGTAAAAATACTGATTTGCAGAGAAACAATGAAAAAAAAAATATAAATTTCACTTTGTCCTCTGAATCACTTAGCCCAGAAAATAAACCAGTCTTAGAAACTTAAACACTATAATTTTTTCAAGTCAAAACCATAGTTTCTATAGGTTCAAATACAGGGTTTAAAAAGTTCCTGGGAAAAGTAAGTAAATGGGTTAAGTATCTTTGTTGTTGTTAATCTAATCGACATGCACCAAATAATACAGTCTATTGGGTTTGCCTTGGGGCCGGTTTTATGAGCCCTTATAGGAGTAATTAGGTATTAAAGTCTTCCTCAGAGCAACACTTAAGCTTCTCTCTTTGCTTGGAGCGCCACAAAGGCAGCATTCTGTCTTTTGGTCTTCAGATGTTGGGTACATCAGAATCTCTCCTCAGCTTTTCCTTTTGAACTGAAAGCTAATTGCTTCAGGGTATAGTTACCCAGATACAAAAAAAAATTAATGTAATTTTTTCTATTGTTATTATCAATGTTTTGATTCAGCTAGAATATTCTAATGAAAGATATTTCTTTTTACGGAAGCTTGTATCTTCTGTGGTTGAACACACTATGTGGGTACAGACTCCTGTTCATTTTATCACATAGTCCTGCATCTATCTGTTACAGAAATGATCAAAATCTTTACCTTTATCTCCTTTTCCTAATACCCTGCCACATCTGCAATGCAAGCACCTCTGGGTACTATTTAATGGGTCAGTCCAAGGTTGATACAGGTGGGACTCATGAGGAATTTTGCCATAAGTGCACTTTTCATGAATGAGCATTGCATTCATGCCTATCTGTCTCCCATTCACTCCACCTCCTATTCCACCCAAAACTTTTACCAGTACACCCAGCATTTCAAAAATCTAGCATGGAAAACAGAATGTAGAAGTAATCCTACTGGTGTCTAAGATTTCCATTAAATGATGCCATTCATTTTGATGAGCATTAAGTGGTCCATGATAAAGTTGTCATCATGTTTTCCTTAACAAGTTGACTCGTTCCAACAAACTCAGGCCCCAGGCAACCATAGTTCATATATATATATATACCTATATCTATCTATCTATATCTATCTATCTATCTATCTATCTATCTATCTATCTATCTATAGATAGATAGATATAAATATACATATATATCTATATATTTGATTTTTTTTCTCTTTGCTTTCTGGGCCATAGCATTTCTGCCCTTTAAAATTGCAATTGTTCCCCAAGCCAAGATAGAAGCTGTTAATGACTCTGTTTTTAAATGTTTTTAGGCTGACAACAACCATACAAGACAGCTAGCCATGCAGAGTTCAAGATACCGAGTATGGATTCAACATTCTTCCATTTTAATGTGCATAAGAATCTTGTTGAAGTGCAGATTCTGACTTACTAGATCTAGAGGAGTCCCTGATAGTCTACATTTCTACCAAACTCCTGGATGGTGCCATAACCCACACTTTGAGTAGAAAAAGAGACTGTCTCTAGGATTTCTTCTATCTCCAGTTGTCTATAATTCTGTGTGAATGGAAACCAATAGCTGAGATAAGCAGGGCAGACACTCCTTAGACTTTTGCTAAAATACTCCAGAAGTTATAGTACCAGTTAAGCATAGTCTACTTCTCTAGACCTAGAGATGTCTACAAAACAGATTGCAGAAAAGGGGCATTACTTGAATGGTGATGTTGGCCTCTGAGTTCTAAAGAAATGCACATTTACAAGTCTGTATCCTTGTTAAATTTTCATCATAAATTAATTTCAACAATTTCAACTTCAAAGATATATTAGTGTATCAAAAGTTTAAAGAAGAAATAAAAATCTGTTTAGATGTATTAAATCACAATAAAGCAAATGTTCAGACATGAAACCACCCACTGCCTACAATAACAATAAACACACACACACACAAAACCCCCTGCTAAATACTGGAAATAGGTTTTTAGGGACTATTAAACCCTCCCTTCCTTTCTCCTCTTCCATAAAAGTCAAATTTTGTTTATTCTTCTAGTCCTGAATCAAATTCTACTCCCTTCACTGAAAGTTTCATAGGTAGTGACTTTCCCCATCTCTTCATCTTTAACTCTCATTATTTTACACCAAGACTTATTAACAGCTGCTTACTTGACCCAATCTCACCTCCATCCTACTTGTCACATCATTGCCATAGGATACTTTCTAAAACATAAAACTGGATTAAATCATCATGTTTAAAAATTTTAAATGGCTTCCTGTGACTGTCAGATTGAAATACAAACACCTTAGACAGACTTCCAGATTTCCATCTATCTTATCCGTACTGACTGAATCCTATACTTCATCCTCAACAATCTGCCTGCAAATTACATACCGTACTTCTGTGTCTTTGAATATGCTACTTCCTCTGCTTGACGCCACTGCCCTTACATTTCCTAGATCACTCCTCTTCACCTTTCCAGACCCAACCTAGGTAAGATAAAACCTTGGCTTTTAGTTTTCATATGTTAGTATATCGCAAAGTCTAGCATGCATCAGTATCATCTGGAGGGCTGGTTAAATTTTCCTGGGTTCCACCCACAGAGTTTCTGGTTTAATAGGCCTGAAGGGGGACGGAGAATCTGCACTTTAACAAGTTACCAGGTGAGGCAGATGCTGCTGGTCCAGAGGCCACACTTTGAGAACCACTTGTGTAAAGAATTCTTCATTAAAAAAACTAGACTTTGCTCACTTTTTCATTCATTAAACAAGTGTTTGTTAGTAAATATGGGCCAATTCCAGCACTTGAACTAGAATAGGTATTTTGCACAGAGGTATAAAGATGGTCTATCTCTGGTGAGAAGGACACAGCACTGCCTCCCTAATTGTGCAGGTTGGACAGTGTGTACCTGGTGCTCACTGGGGTACTGCAGCTCAGCTAGACATGATAGTCCTGAAAGTCAGAGAAGCAAACCGATGTTTATACAACAGTGTAATATATGCTATGATACAAACATGCATAATGCTCCTTCAGAGATGAGCAGGACCTCCAAACCCAGATATGAACTGGGAGGAGGGCACCAGGCAAGGCTTCCTAGAGGATGTGCTACCTCCGATGAATCTGGAAAGGTGGAGTGGTTTCACTGAGAACAGTAGGATCAAGATAGGCAGGGAGAGGAAGTAGCATATGCAGAGACACAGCAGTATGACATGGAATTTGTAAGGAGATTATCATAGCTAAAGCAAAGAATTTCAAGGACTCCTATCTCTGCCTATATGAAGGGCATTTGCTTAATGAAAAAAATAAAATGTGAAGTATTACCCACATTCAAAGACCGTATAAAATGATATTATAGACACCCACATACCCATCGTTTAGATTGGCTTTATTTGCTTCATCTCTCTTTATAAGAAATGAAACTTAGCAAAACACTAATTACCTCTCTCCCTATCTCTTTCCTCTCCCGCCCTTCTCTTGCCAAGCTAGCCACTACTTTACAGTTGGCATGTGTTTTTCCCATGCATGTTCTTATGCTTTTACTGCGTTAAGTATAAGGGCAATTACTTTTAATGAGAGACGTTGTCTAGGACGTTGCAGCAGAAATTACAATGCTCGCCTCTGCACACTTCCTGAGAAGACACCTGGAGCAGTAGGCAGCCAATGACAGCCAATCCTGCCCCCCTCCAACATTTGCAGGGGAAAAAATGGGATTCAAATTGGCTTTACAAAATGCAATCAGAGAGGGTTAAAGTGTCTGTTATTTTTCTTTCATCCTGTTTTTTAGATGTTATGAGGCCAATAGCACCAACAAGGAAAACAGCTGGGAAAAGGAAAAGGAGATAAAACTCAAATTAGGGTATTCTGTCACTTATGAACAGCCATTATTAGCAGTTTAGTGGTTGAAAAAGTTCAGGATGCTGGTTTTAAAAAGTCAACGGGAAAAAAATATCAATAGATTGGGCTTCAATTATTGATGTTTTCCCTTCACTCTCATTCTTATGAATAGCAAAATGTGACTACACAGGTTGTACTTTGTAAGAACATTTGACCTCGTAAGTAAATAAACCAAAACATACATACATATATACATACATGCATACACATATACATACACACATACATACATTTCAAGAACTTTGGTGCCAGGAAAATCACTTGCCCCAAATCACCGAAATGGAGAAGGCATACAATTTCCACCTTGGTACTTTCCATTTGGATAGGCTGACTCATAATGATTTGAAGAAACAGTTCTTTTCAAATGCACACAGAATTGCAAAAAAAGCGAGTTTTTTAAAAAAGCAAATCCTGCAAACATTGTGTACTTTCATTTCTGCTCTTAGGCACATTAAACTGAATTGGTTATATAAAAAAATCTCTTGCTAAATTGAATTTAATTTGATTAGAAAGTTTGCGTGTACATGCAGACAAAGTATGGTAATGGTGAATTTTAAAAATGTCTGGTTATTGAAAATGTTTTTTTTTTTTTAATGGAAGTTTTGTCATAGCTTCATTAGGGAACTGAATTTTTGTCAATGTGGATCCACAGTGGGAATTAAATAGGCCATAGCCCTTGGTTGGGAAATCACTCAAGGAGTAGGCAGTTTGTCCTTTCTGAAGAAAAGTAACACAGCCTCAAAAGCTGGAACATTGGAGTAATTTGAAGTCCTTTCTGCTTTGGCGTCACGGGACCCTCTCTTGCCATTTCCTAGTTCCGTCGTTACTTCCTTTAAAAACAGATTTCTTGCTCTTCCCAGTCCCAGTTTCCTCCTCAGGCCCTGGAAGGCAGAGTTGGCTGCTGTGTCCTAATG